>JAJJMC010030977.1:655221-685098 GCA_023531435.1 Papaver californicum
AAGTTTGTCAGATTCATCCATATCAATATTAGCAGTAACAGACAAACAAGGATTTTGGGTGTAAGAGGTTTCAGCTAAACTTTGATTCTTAGATCTCTTGTTCTGCCTAATGATTTCCTTTTCAACATTTTCAACTTCTAGTATTTGTAAGGAATGTTGGATGGTTGAGACTTGAGGATGGTTAACAAGTAAGTCCATGCTACCCGAATGGTTGAGAAAATCTTGTTCCTTGCAATACTGATCATAGGCTTCATCAGTCATCACTTCTCTGCTTAGTTCTTCATCTGTAGAGACACAAAGATCTGACTTGTAATCAACAACATAACAATATGGGAACAAGTAATGTGGTTGTTTCTCCCAATGATATCTAACCCATACTACCTCACCTGCATTTTTGTTCCACCATTCGCCTCTTTTTAAAGGTATATTTAAATCCATCTCTATTCTTGTTGTGATCGTATTGCCCCATAAAGGTCTGCAGTTTTCGGATTTACTTCAATTTTGACTCCAAGATCTTCAATGGATTCATCTATTATTACAGTTGATTGGTGTTCAAGCAATAAGTTCTTGAACTTGATATTCCATTCTTGTTTAGTGAACTTGTAATCCTTAAGAGCAATATTGGTCGTATACTTCTGTAACCTAAGCAAGATTAAGCGAATAAGAGCACATAAAGTTAATTCAAACAATCAAGTAAGCGAATAAGAAAATTATCCCCAGTCATTTGGCTGGTCCTTCTTCTCCTTGGGGTGCTCGCGTTGGTACTTGATACTCAGAGAAGGCGTGTGAATTACGTATTAGCTAGAGAATAACATTAACATTAAGCCATGTGGTTGCCTTTTAACAAATTTATAATCTTTGGGTTTTAAGCCCAAAAAAAACAAACAAAAAAATCTTTTTACTGTGATTGTTTTTTTAACTCAAGTTATGTGTTTTTCATGAATAAAATCACATGCGCCGATCCAAAGAAATATATTTAGGTACTTAGATTTGCAAGACACACCTCTACTTAGATAATTTTTAAAATATCAATCTTTCAACGTATTAAATGGTAATTGTTAATTTAGAACTTTGAATGGACGTATGCGGGGAAAAGCCCCGCCTTAATATACAAGAGCCACCAATAAAAACAGTTTCCATCGAACCCGATGCGTAGCATGGGTTTCTCACTTGTATATATGAGAAGGAATATGTGACTCACAACTCCATGTGGGAATGATACTTACTACCGCTTATTACTTGTTCGTATTAGTGGGGAATATCTAAAGTAATTTGTTGCACTTACGCCACACATCATTTATCTACCTACCCCATCAGATCCGCTAAATTCTTATACCCAAAAACATCAAAGCAGAAATGGAAACACAAACCCATCTCAACCATTCACCTTCGTATGAAATTGATGAAAATATAGAGTTTTTCCCTCTCTTCACAGATCTGACTAATTGAAAAAGACTAATTTTTGTAACCTCAAATTTTCTTAAACGCCACAAACAACAACAAAACAAAGCAACAAACCCTGGTTTTTCATCTTAATTTCTCATCTTCCTCGTACAACAACGTGCAAGAGTAAAAAAAGAAGAAGACATCTTCAAGGAATAATAGAGCAGAGAAAGTGAATAGAAAATTCCAACAAGTTGGTAGAATAAAGATGGAGGTTTAAATAGAGAAGAAAAGCCTTATCTTGTTGTTGTTGTTACTTTATTTGTTACTTTATCTTTTTGATCAATTATTGATGAATGATTATTATTTTTTCTTCTAGTTCAGTTCTTTTTTGCTTTCTAGTATAGTATGTGAGTAAGTTGTGGGCATTTACTTATAAGTTTCATTTTTGTTATCATATGATGCTACTAATACTAAATGAGCAAAAAAAATTCATGAAAATCCAAGCAATGATTGGTAGTAAAGTTTATGCCGGCTGGGCGATTCAGTGTGTGCACGGTGTAAACCTTTAACATATGTTTCCTGCTGTTTTAGGTGAAAGGGTAAATCGTAAAGAATACAAGAGCCGTAATCGTATAAGGCTATCCTAAACCAATAAGAAGGTCGTTCAAGCCTTACTTTGGCCACATAGGAGGAAAAATGGTTGATCTTAGGGAAGAAAGCACGAAAGGATGAGATCAGAGCTTAGTGAGTTTTAGTCGGAGAACTACAATCTTTGTGGTAGAGTTCAAGTAGAGAAGACAGAGTGTTTTAGGACAGTTTGATGAACTTTCACAAACTTGTTGTGTCTTTGAAGATAAAAGAAGTTTTCTATTTATAGTGTTTGAACTCTTGATCTCGTAAGAAGTGGAAGAGATTGAGAGATAATGAGATGTAGAACGTGGTTGAGATCATGCTCACTATTATTGGAAGATTTTTGAAACCTTAAATCTCATTATGGTTGGGAGAATTCTCGTAACCGCAATGCTCCTTATTCTCTCTTCCAGTAAGTTCCATTTAATTCCTTCTCATCGTGGGTGTTTTAGTTACACCTCACATGCTATAGACTGCCGGACTAATACCCAAATGAGTACCCCCCCCCCCCTTAACATGTTTGATGTCTCGTATGTTTGATGGTTTGGTCATATGAATGCCTCTTTCGAATAATCTAACTACTAGTGTTAAGTCTAGTAAAAGTAGTAAGTTTAAGCTTGAAAGTGCGCAAGCTTGAAAACGGTAAGCCTAGACGTGCACAGGCTTGCGAATGACATAAGATTGAAAGCGACAAGCTTGGATGTGCGCAAGTTTAGGAATGGCACAAGCTTGGAAGGGCCAAGACTTGGAAATGCATAAATTAACTTGGAAGCGGCAAACCTGGATGTGTGCAGGCTTAGGAATGACATAAGCTTGAAAGAGTGCAGAGTCAAGATTATGCAAAATTTCTCAAGGACAGAGCATGGGATTGGCGCCATGATCTCGAGGACTAAGCAAGGTTGGCATGTGCTTGAAAGGGGAAAGCATGAACGTTGCTTCCATAAGGACATGACCAACAAGGATAGCTTGGTCGAGAAGAGCATGGTCCTCGAGGATGTGACCAATAAGCCTAGCTTGTTCAAGGTATGACCAAACAAGGGTGACGTGAACAAGGTTGACTTGAACAAGGTTGACGTGACAAGGATAACGTGAACAAGGATGACGTGAACAAGGCTGACATGAACAAGGCCTGGGGATTCAAGCAAGGGGATAGTGGTCGTGACCGACCAAGACATGGTCCCTGAGGACCATGGATTCCTGTTGTTAAGCTAGAGTTGAGCAAGGTGGGTCCCCAAGACATCTCTGCTCTATATTTCTGACATGGAACAAGAATAAATTTATAAAGTTCAATATTTCTGATATGGGACAGACAAATTTACAACTTTCGCCCTTGTCAAAATTCCACCATCTACACATGCAAAACTAGATTTCAAGGAAAGTTGCCACCGTATCATGTAAGAGATGATGAGATCTTATAATTTTCTTAGTTGGTTGTACACTCATGAGTAAATAAAATATCATTGTTTGTGTATGTGTTTAGCCCTTGCAACTATGAGCTTTAGAATATGTGGCATTTATTTCTCAAATTTGTTGGAGTTAATTTTTTAATGGGTGATGCCAAACTACATATGTTTATCGATGTATAAAATGGCACAGTAGGAGTTTTCAACCACTAAACTAGCCACTGCAGAAGGAAGCGCCTTTCAGCTGCAATCTGTTGGACGATATGTGAAACTATCACAAAAAATTGATCTTCAACAATATGATTCAGGTTGCTAGGAGTATCAAAGGAAAATGGGGTTGATTTACCCAAGCCGATAATGGCCTATGGAAGAAAATAGTTTTCAGTAGATGGTGGTAGTTCCATTATTGATGGGGTTTTTTTCCTGGCGCGTTATTATGTCTTGAACATTGTTCAAGTTAATTGAAATATATATTTGAACTCTTCTTGCAAGACTAAACTTTTGAGACATTATGATAAGAGAATTTTGGATAATATAAGAATTTATATTATATCGTTTTTTTATAACAAACTTTAGAAAGGGGTATCGGTATAAAAAAATCAAATAATTTATGAATTTTCATGTTAACTAAAATTATAACAAAATAATTAATTGATGGGGGTATCATTAGTGTTTTTGGAATACATAGACGACCAAAACCATATAACCTAAAAAGGGGAATGTTGAACCATTTTTGGAAAGTAATGAATCCCATTTGAAAGTCATGAGACCCATTAAAACATTTTTTTATGAGAGGGGGCTTTTAGGGGGTTTTTTCACACAGTTTGTTAAGAATTTTTTTCAATAATTCTATTTAGCCCATTATATATCCCACGGATAAACCCACCGATGACGAGGCTTGACTTTTTTTAGGTTTTTGTTTTTCTTCTCTAAACAGAATTATTGTAATTCTAAATTTTATACATTCCTTTTAATATTTATCAATGAGGTAAATTAATCTAATTTTCACCATCGCAAACAGATGTAGCGAAACAAACTAAACTCTACTTTCTAAAACAATCCCTCAAGCAATAGTTTTCACCGGGATACTGAAAGTTGCACGATACCTTGGTTGGATGCAAAACTCTATCGCAATTAACTAAAGTGCTCGTGGAAAGCAAGGCAATACTGAATGTATGAGTTGTGCTTCGGATTCTAACCTATTATGGTATGTAATGCCAATATACATGTTAGAAAAGAAGAAAAATAAAAACCTAGAAGAAACACATTAGAAGAGAAGAAAAATAAAAACCTAAAAATAATCAAGCCACATTATTAGTGAGCTAAACTTAATTATTGGTACTTTTTATCTTTAATTAGTTCTCAAAATCACACACCGCCTAGATTTGTATTTTATTATAAGTGAAATTACATTACTTAAACTATAAAATTGTCCCTAAATCTTTGATTCATGATTTAATATCTATTTTCCGCTTGAAATTAAAAAGAAATCATTTTACAGTTCACAAATATAATTATCTTTTCTCCAAGATAATGTTTTGTTTTATTTTCCGTTTTTTTGTGGTCCATAAATACTAGGAATGTCTGAATGTGAAAGGGAAGGCGTTGAAGGAGATAGATCAGGGATTGTGGGTGAATTGTCAACCCTGGGGTGTGTCACTTTACAGTTTACACTCTACAAAGCCCAGCAACGGACATCATCACTACTAGACACTAGTACTACTAGTGATGTTAATGTTGAATACTGTTGTCTCCTCTCCTCCATTTGTTACTACAATAAAATCTGCTGTAAAACCCATTTGGTTAATGCTAATTTTAGCGAATTATTATCAACCTGATTGGGGCTGGGAGTCTTGGGACATATGAACGACACTCTAATTGCACCTTCCCCGCTTTAACACTACCTAGCATTAGGTCCTCAATTGCTAATACTAACTTTTATTATCATCATTAAATTATCATTATGGATGATGCGGAAGCTTACTTGCAGCAATCTTGTTGATCCGGCGGTGCTTCTCTAACCCTAATGTAATGCGCATTTGAGTTTTTAAAGAATATATGGTGCCACTTGTAACACCAGTGGAAAATTGCACATGTTCTTCTTTTTGTTTGTGCCTCTCGCTGCTTTTCAGAAGTTGGAGAGAGAAGTAAACTATTTTGAAATTAATTTTAAACTCGTTAAATTAGTTGCAGAGAGGAGATTAGTTATAGTATTTGAGGTATTTATTTGTTTACTTCCCACAAACCAACCAACCAACCAAATAAGTCTTGGTACTCTATTTGTATCCTATCTCCTTTGTGATGTTAATGTGTTAATGTTATTTAATTTTAAATTTTTAAATTAATTTTTATTAACTTATATCCAAGTAATAATGTTAAAGTTTATTAAAATATTAATAATTTATATTGAAAAATATAAAAAAAAAATTTCATTGAAAACAATAAATCTTATTTCCAATACAAAGAATTATTATTTTTCATACAATAAAACAAATAAAATTTTTTATTTTCAATATAAATATTTTTTATTTTAATGAACCTTAAATCTTAATTCGATTATGTCTTTCATTTTCAGTGAATTTGGTTTAAGTATTGATTTTAGATTAGTAGTGGTAGTCACGTATACACTACTTAGCTTGACAATCAATTAAAGCAAATACCATACTTGACCCATGCCTTTGCACATTAAATTTCGACTTTCCAATTCCATTATTTACGAGTGATTTGTTGGTTGGTTAAGTATTAGGCCCGTCATAATTGCTTTAAATTAACTAACTTAGAAGGTCCTACCACAACCTCCCACAATCTCAGAAACACCTAAAAGTAAACCACAACCTCAACCAAAAAAAAGCATCAAGTAGGAGTCTTTTTCGTTTGTAAAGAGGATCAGGGATCCCTCTCGGTTGATTAATGTAGTCCAGTAATTAAGTATTAAATGGTAGCAGTAGTAGTCACTAGTCATAGTCATACTCAAAAGAACGAATAGTATCATCAACTATCAAGTATCTCAACCCCATCTAGAAAAAAAGCTATTCTTCTTTCTCATCCTTTCCAGCTAATTTTACATTGTGATCATTTGCCATTTCATCGTCATCAACTCATCATCATTATACATGTAGAGTATAACAATCATCAAATTCATAATCTATGTTAGTAAAACTTTTCATGTTCTTTTTTCTATATTTAGGAATGATTAAGAAAAGTTGCATTTGGAAAATTGCATGCCCGATCGAACCCACCGTTGAAAATTGGCTGTTCATATGGCAACCCCACGTAATGAGTGAGAAAGCACAAGTACGGCTGTATTTCTTATATATATTGATCTCGTCCGAAAATCGTCATGATCAGATTCGAATTTAACAACAAATAATTGAGCTGCATCATGTTGATTGTAAGAAAGTTAGATACCACGGTGATATTGGGACGGAGTACAGGAACCAATTTGGAATAACGATCTTAATCAAGTGGTAGTAAATTAGTGGAGGTAAGCAATATGAATATGGCCCATGGCCCCATGGTTCACGGTTATTTTCAGAACTAGATAAATCACATAAAAGAATTTGAGATGCAATGTACTGATCGCGATATTCATTTTACCGCGATAGTTAAGTGCTCAAAAAAAAAAGAAAAAGGAAAAAGGTTATTTACCAATCCAGTTTGTGGGTAATTCCATTATAGCTCCATACTTGTCAATTTTAAAAAAATAAAGGAAAAAAATTATTTACCAATCCAGTTTGTAGGTAATCCCATTATAGCTCCATACTAATCAAGTTTGTGGTTTTGTCAACTCCACTGGATTTATCCTAAGAAAAAAAAACATAAACAAAAACCACTACAAACATTTTAAAACAAAGAGCTCCTTTCAAAAGGATTTTAAATTTTCATTCATATAAACACGACTTATCCCAACTAAAAGCTCCTGCTGATCTATTGGGAAACAGGTCCTTCCAATTATGAGTGAGTTTTTTAAATCAGTTTTGAAGGAGTTTTTTTGGGTTTGAACAAAACACAACGTGAATAGACGTACTGAGATATGTGGACAACCGATTATGGACATCTATGTTATAAACACATTGAGAAAGAGAAAATTGATGAATAAGTGTTGGAGTTGAAAATAGTGTTAGTTTCAAAGGGGGTAAACCCAAGATAATATAAATATGGAAAGAGTACTGCTCTGATCCAGAAAATAGTACACTGCTAGAATAACACAGAAAAGCCTTCAACTCTCAGTCTTTCTGAGGAGGTATTTATAGTATTCTTAAATTCCCTGACGTCGTACACGTGGATGATCTTGGCTTCTTCGTCACTTATGTACGTCAAGTACGTACACTTGTCCTTGATGACATCTCCTTTTTCTGGCACTCGCTTAACACATACTGGGCAGTTTTATCCTTGTCCACCTTGCTGACGTGTATCATTTTTCTCGCGATTGTCTTGTACTAGGTTGGCTTTATGACTTGATCCTCGTATGCTATAACGTACGACATAACCACCTACTTGATATTTGTCCTATTCACTGCGTGATCAAGGGTTGATCATGCGGCAACCTTTTCCACTTCATTATTCTCTCTTTCCTATCGAGTGACCATGCTTTGGTCACGCGACCACTCCCTTCTCCTTATTCCCTTCTGCAATCATTCTCTTTTCCCCCTTTCTTTTTCCTGCCGCGTGACCCACCCTTGGTCACCTGGCCACTCCTTCTTCCCCTCTCTCTACTCATTTTTTTCTCTCCTACAACTCCTTTTTCTCGTACGACTCCTTTATCTCGCAAGGCTCCCTTCTTTCGTATGTATCTCTTCTTTCCTACGACTCCCTTCTCTCATGCGGCTCCCTTTCATTTCCTCATTTCTTCTATTCCCTTTCTCCTACCGCGTGACCAAGGGTTGGTCACGTGGCCACCTTTATTTCTTTTATTTTATCTCTCCTATCGCATGATCAAGGATTGGTCATGTGACCACCCACTTTTTTCCCTTCTCGTAGGTCACTTATCATCACTTATTCTCTTTCTCTTCTCGTTTTGTATATTTCTCTTGGTGTCTGGGTCCATTCTAGGGTGAAATTCCTATTTTACCATTATCCCAAATTTTGGGGTACTACATTAAGTCCTATGACTGCCTGGTTAGGCGTTTAGACTATGCAGCAGTCATATACCCAAAATTATGCTTTCTTTTCTAACTGCTACTTTCTCCAAGTCCATGGGTAATGTAGAGATGCGCGTTCTTATGATCCAGGTAAAGTTTCCTCATAGGGTGTTCACACATGGCATGTTGTCTTGAACTCCTCTCTCTCTCTTTCTTCTTCCACTCTTTCACGTAGACACCTCTTACCTATCTTGTAGTCATGCGCAAGACCAAACCTTGATCGTGCGTACTCTCTTCAGTTAACTGTTCTTTTTTTATCAAGTCCCCATTCCTTCTTCTCTTCTTGGCTTCGTGGCTCTTTTTATTGTAGAATCCTTATTTTTCTTTCTCATAATTTTTTGGGGAATCCTTAGTAAGTCCCCTGATTGTTTGGTTAGGCTTCAGGCTACCCAGCAGTCACATGCCCCGAAATTCCTCTTATATAGGCATCTTGTTTTCGGCTTCAGTCCCCGTGTAATATATAAATCAGCACAAACTTCGTGGTTTTTCACCTCATCTCGTGATTCTATGCTAGATGACACTCTTTCTTTGTTTCGTGTTCCAACCTCAGCATGACGATCCGATTTCGTTAATTACCTGCTTATCCATCTTTCTATTCCTTAGCCAAAAAGAGGAAAGTTTCTTCTTTTGTTTCCGGTTTCATTCTCTCTCACATGTGAGGACACACACCTTCCCTCTTGTCCTTGAGTCATTGTCTTTCTCAAGCATGATCAAGCGTTGGTCATGAACCTTCTCATAGTCCCTGCATTGTTGCATCTTCCTTAGTTTTTGTGTTTTGCTTCTTAAGCGTGACCAAGGCTTGGTCAGACGCCTTTTTCCTTAGTGTACATCCCCTTTTCACTCCGCTTTAGTTAAGATTGCTTGTTCCATCCATCGTCTCTTTGTTTTAGCACCTTCCTTGCTTCATTTCTAGTGTTACCTTATTTCTTCATTTTATTTCCTGTCTTAGATCCTCATCGATTGTGATGAACATATTTTATTCTCAGTAGCATTCATCACCATCCATTTTTATTTTTGAGTTTTACTACAATATGATCTACTATTTTCATGTTCGAGTGTATAGTCGCCTCATTCTTAGGTATGGTATTTCCATCCCATCAGTGTGTTTACTCATATTTGAGTACATATCTTAAGCTCCTCTCGTTATGAGGTGTTCTTATCACTTTCGTCTTGAAGATGACCTAGCCACGACAAGGGAACATATGGCTAGTGCGTTAGAAACTATTGATTTTATGGAGAAGAAGCAAATTGTTGCTCGTTGTATTGAGCTTGATATGCTTAGTACAACGAGACCTATTTATCTGTTACCATTATGTATTGTTTAAGTTCCTATGAAAGAACATTCTTGAATCTAGCTTTTTTTAAGCCTTTTCAAATAAAGATGTCTATTTAAAGTGCATGTTGTTAGGCATTCTGTGAGTAAAATTATCGTTGGATGAATCATGGTGTTCCCAGCTTCCAGGAATTTTAGTATCTTTGCCTATGTCCTTCATATCGGCACTCCACTGGTCATTTGAGGTATATATTTGAGAAAACTAGTTTTTCTATCGTTTTTTATTTTTTTAAATAATTCTCGGGCCCTCGTCGTGACATGTTGATGTTTTTCCCCTGGTTGTACTGGGATGTATGCTTGAGAAAATTCAAATTTCCAGATTTGTAGTATGTTATGGCTTGTTGTTATTCTTCCCCTAGTCATCTTAGGATGCATATATGAGTAAGGTTTAGGGTATCCCTTTTTTTTTTAAGAAGAAGTTTGTTATGACCATGTTATGACATTTTGTAGTATACTCTAGATACTGGTAATACGTAGTGTTTGACATCATCTTGTTCGTTATGTAAAGATGTTTATTCATCGTAGAGTTTACTTTTCCATCTGAGGGTATCAACTCATCCGAGATCATTCACTCATCTTAGAGCATTTTTCCATCTTAGTGCATTCTTCTATCTTAGGGCATTCACTCATCTTAAAGCATTCACCCCTCTTAAGGAATTCACCCATCTTAGGGAATTCGCTCATCTTAAAGCATTCACCCATCTTAGGGCGTTCGCTCATCTTAGAGCATTCACCCATTTAGGGAACTCATTCATCTTAAAGCATTCACCCATCTTAAGGCATTCACCCATATTAGAGCATTCACTCATCTTAGAGCACTCACCCATCTTAGGGAATTCACTCATCTTAGAGCACATTGTCCTCATCGGTAGGCAGACTTCGGTCTGGATAATCGAGGGCATTTACCTATCTAAGAGTATATCATAATCGAAACTAACATAAGATTATATTGTGCCAAAAGAAAATTGTTTTATTTATGAGATTAAAGTTCTTACATATGAAAGGTATTTGGCCAACTTATATTGTAGTTTGCATTGATCTTTCCTCTTATCAAGTTTACATCCCAAGTTTACATCCCACCACTCCATTTTGTACGTTGTGTGGACTTTATCCTTGTCACCTTGTTCATGGGTGGGCATAGTACTTGTTGTTGTCAGAAATTGGTTTCCCATTAGCATCAACCTCATATTTCCTCATACGATTATGAAAGCGCCATCTTAGTATCCTACACTCCTTAGTTGGGTGTTCCACTTTCCTGTGGAAGAAACAATAGTTCACATGTCCCTTATCCTGCTCGGTAGGTTCATTCAGTAGAAGTGGTAATTTGATATCATTATTTTGAATCTATTCCTTTACTGCATCAAGTGCTACCTTCAACACACATGGAAATTCTGGTGATTCTTCTATCTCCGTGTTTGTACTTGAAGTCCGACCCTCCATCACTAATTATAGCCCACGGTGTACCAAACCGTGCAAAAACGTTATCATTCAAAAACTGGACCACAACCTTGTGGTCATTTGTTCTACACGAAACCGCCTCAACCCACTTAGACACATAATCTACAGCAACAAGGATGTAAAAGTAACCAAAAGAATTAGGAAAAGGACCCATAAAATTAATGCCCAACACGTCAAATACCTCAATAACTAGAATAGGGTTCAAAGGCATCATATTTCTACGGGAAATTGTTCCTAACTTCTGGCAACGCTCACAAGTAACACAGTAATGGTGGGTGTCATTAAACAACGAAGGCCAATAGAATCCACACTGCAATATCTTAGCAGCGGTTTTCTTAGTACTAAAATGACCCCCACAAGCATGATCATGACAAAAGGAAATAATACTGGACTGGTCACTCTCAGGTATACATCTCCTAATAATCTGGTCTGGACATACTTAAACAAATAAGGATCATCCCAAAAAAATGCTTAACCTCGGCTAAAAACCTAGAACGATCTTGTTTACCCCAATGTTGGGGCATTCGACCAGTAAAAAGATAGTTCACTATATTCGCATACCAAGGTAATTGGGAAACAAGGAAAAGTTGTTCATCAGGAAAACTATCCCTCACAGGAGGGGAATCATCAGGGAAATCAAAGACAAGCCTAGACAAGTGGTCCGCTACTACATTTTCAGCACCCTTTTTGTCTCTAATTTCTAGAGAAAACTCTTGCAACAAAAGGATCCATCTAATCAATCTAGGTTTAGTATCCTTCTTAGACAAAAGATACTTTAAAGCAGCATGATCAGTAAAGACTATGACCTTAGAACCTAAGAGATAGGATCTAAACTTGTCTAAGGCAAAAATAATGGCTAACAATTCCTTTTCTGTGGTGGTGTAGTTTAGTTGGGCATCATTCAGAGTTTTGCTAGCATAGTAAATCACATGAAGTAATTTGTTTTCTCGTTAACCTAACACAACACCAATAGCATAATCTGAAGCATCACACATGATTTCAAAGGGTAGGTTCCATTTAGGTGCCTGAACTGTGGGGGCGGTAGTGACTAAAGTTTTAAGCTTCTCAAAAGCTTCTAAACAAGCATCATCAAAGACAAACTTAACATCTTTTGCAAGCAAATTGCAAAGAGGTCTAGAAATCAAGCTAAAATCCTTAACGAATCTACGATAAAAACCTGCATGCCCTAAGAATGACCTAATATCTCTTACGGTTTTGGGAACCTGTAAATTCTTAATAAGGTCAACTTTGGCTTTGTCTACCTCTATACCCTTAGAAGATATGATATGCCCTAAAATAATTCCTGATCGAACCATAAAATGACATTTCTCCCAATTAAGCACTAAATTCTTTTCCTTACATCTAGTCAACACTAATGTCAAATGATGCAAACACTCATCAAACGATGAACCAAACACAGAAAAATCATCCATAAAGACCTCTAAAAACCGTTCTACCATGTCAGAAAATATATTCATCATGCAACGCTGAAAAGTGACGGGTGTATTACACAACCCTAAAGGCATGCGTCTATACGCAAAGGTACCAAAGGGGCAGGTAAAAGTAGTTTTCTCTTGGTCTTCGGAGGCAATAACAATCTGATTATAACCAGAGTAGCCATCTAACAAGCAATAATGACTATGTTCAGATAATCGCTCTAGCATTTGGTCGATGAAAGGAAGGGGAAAGTGGTCCTTCCTTGTGACCTTGTTCAATTTTCTATAGTCAATACAAACACGCCAACCCGTGGTCACTCGGGTTGGGATTAATTCATTATTTTCATTCTGGACTACAATGATACCTGATTTCTTGGGAACAACCTGAACAGGGCTGACCCACTTACTATCTGAAATAGGATAGATAATACCCGCATCTAGCAACTTAAGCACCTCAGTTCGAACTACTTCTTTCATGTTAGGGTTCAGTCTACGTTGCATTTCCCTAGAAGGTTTGGTGTCATCCTCTAAATGTATCTGATGCATACAAACAGTGGGACTAATACCTTTAATGTCTGCTAAGGTCCACCCTAGAGCTTCCTTGTTGTCTTGAAGTACGGTCACTAGCCTTCTTTGCTGATCACTATCCAAGTCGGATGCTACAATTACAGGTAAAGTCTCAGATGGGCCTAAAAACACATGTTTCAGAGTATCTGGTAATGGTTTGAGGTCCAACTTAGGAGGCTCTTCTAAAGAAGGAATTAAGGTAGAACTAGAAACTGGTAATGGTTCGAACTTAGCTTTCCATCTATTAGTATCTAACACATGGGTAGAGTCTAACAGAGCATTCACTTGGTTAATGATGCTAATATCGTCGAAATCTAAACAATTCTCTAGTATATCTTCAGATAAGATGTTTGGTAATGACTCCTGAACTAAAGTTTCTATCATGTTCACCTTTTCAATGCACGTGTCATCTAACTCAGAGGGTTGCTTATTAATATGGAAAACATTTAGTTCAATAGTCATATTACCAAAAGACAAATTCATAATACCATTTCGACAGTTAATGATCGCATTAGATGTAGCTAAAAACGGGCAACCTAATATCACAGGTATCTGGTTTTCTGGGTCAGGAACAGGTTGGGTATCTAGGATAACAAAATCCACAGGATAAATAAACCTATCGACCTCAATAAGAACATCTTCGACAATACCACGAGGAATTTTAACAGACCTATCAGCTAACTGAAGTGTTATCCGGGTAGGTTTTATGTCACCAAGTCCTAGCTGCAAGTACACATGATATGGAAGTAAGTTCACACTAGCTCCTTAGTAAAGTAACGCTTTCTCCACATTGTATTTACCTATGGTACAAGAAATGGTAGGGGAACCTGGGTCTTTGTACTTAGGAGTTGTGTTGTTCTGGATAATTGAACTCACATGACTAGCTATAAAGGCTTTTTTCTGTACGGCAATCTTTCGCTTTCGCGTACAAAGATCCTTAATGAACTTGGCATAAGTAGGAATCTTTCTAATTGCATCTAATAAAGGAAGATTAATGTTAACTTGCTTAAAAATCTCCAATATATCATTAAAGTTGGATTCCTTCCTAGTTGGTACTAAAAGTTGTGGTAATGGTGCTTTGGGCACGAAATCGGGCTCAGCGGGAACTGCATTGGACTTTTTAGAGACTTTATCAGTCTCTTCAACTATAGGCTCAGAAGGGTGAACTACACCATGTTCATTATCGGGTAAGGTTACCTTATTGTCTACCACTCTACCACTCCTAAGGGTTTTAATTGAATTCACATGGTCAGAAGATAACTCATGAACTCCTCTAGGGTTGGGTTGTGGTTGACTAGGGAACTTGCCTTTTTCTCTCAAAGACTCATTCAATTGACTAAACTGGCTTCGTAAATCATAAATAGCCTAAGAGTTAGCCTGGATCTTCTTTTTATTGTCTTCTAAATTTTGTTCAACCTATTGCTGAAACTTAGCAGTGTTATGAGATAAAAAGGTGAGAGACTCTTCTAAACTCATGATCTTATTATCTGAAGGGCTCTGAAATTGTGCTAGTCCAGAAGTATTCTTAGTATAACCAAAACCTGGGGGAACCTGGGGGTTACTAGATTGACCTTGATTTTGGCCCTTAGACCAAGAAAAATTTGGATGGTTTTTCCAACCAGGGTTATAGGTTTCTAAATATGGATCAAACTTCTGACGGTTATCATATCTAGTGTTATTATAAAGAGCATGGGCTTGCTCTTCAACAGTCTGTCCTTCCCAATATGACTTGGGCTCTATTCCACGACTAGATTGACTTAATTCTAAGGCTTCTAACCTTTTTGCTGTAGCTGCAAATTTGGCCTCTGATTCAAGAATTCCATCTACCCTATTGACATTACCTCTGCTCAGTAGAATTTTTCTCTGGGGTTCCTTACTACATTCCCATTAATGGGTCTTTTTGGAAATTTCATACAAAAATGTCATTGCCTCATTAATATTTTTACTCTCTAAATCCCCTGAACACAATGACTCAACCATGATTGTTGTTGGATAATCTAGCCCTTCATAAAGGATTTGGACTAGTCTTTTTTCTTCTAAACCGTGTTGGGGATATTGTATTACTAATTCGTTGAACCTTTCCACATACCTATACAAAGATTCTCCTTCTTGTTGCCCAAATGTGGAAATGTCTTGCCTAAGAGATGATATCTTGTGCCTAGGAAAAAATTTAGCTAAAAAGGCAGCGGTAAGTTGTTCATATGTCTCGATAGATTCAGATGGCAAACTATATAACCAAGATTTGGCCTTGTCTCTCAGGGAAAAAGGAAATAACCTAAGTTTCAAATCTTCATTAGACATGTTGTGAATTTTTAGGGTAATACATATTTCTTCAAATTCCCTAATGTGAAAGTAAGGGTTTTCATTTTCTTTCCCTAAGAAGAGTGGGAGCATCTGTATGATCCCAGGTTTCAACTCATAGTTTGCTTGAGTTTCAGCTAACTTGATACATGATGGACGAGAACTCCTAGTAGGATTCAACAAAGCTTTCAAGGTTGTCATTTCTGGCACAACTAGAAAATTAGGAATGACTTCCTCACTGAGAGACAAATTCTCAAAATTAAGGTTTCGTCTCTCAAAAGAAGGGTTTCCTAAATTCTCAATTTCAAAGGCAGAGTTTCTACTTCCGTCACTGATCAAATGACCAATAGAATCTCTTCTCCAGGCACGCTCACTGGGCATGCAATAACTCCTAATCGGAAGGGAATTCTAAACAAACACAAACAAGGCCGACTCAACCAAATCAAACCTATTGAATCTAGCAAACAAAAAGCATGATGGTTCCATTTAGATTGTTTCTAGACCAGCTTCTATTCTTCCAAAAGGCAATTAGTTACAGTTTTAGCGAATCCCTCAGAACGATCTGAATTAGATTAAATCGATTAGAAGAAGGATAAGCTCTAAGGAGCTTTGATAACCCTGACTCTTTGGCAACTTTTCCCTGGGTTACAGGCCGGCTCTATCAACTTAAAATAAATCTTCCTGAACATTATGTTAAGCTAACAAAGTAACCAATACAATCCTTTTGAATTATTTTCCAATAAGCTCGTTACCCTATAGGTCTCTTTCTAGTCAAATTTTAGGATTAGGTTCGCGTTAGGTAACGTGTTTCTAAGGCGGGCTGAAAGGATACAGTGATGAAATCCGAACCCTTATCTTATATAGCCAGTTTCCGCCCTTTACTAGAAAATAAGTTCTGTATTCAAGTCCTCAACATATATGCATGCGAAGGAATACAGAAAACCCACTTGCAGGGGATTCATGGGTTGATCGAGGCTTACCTCCAGTACCAGACGGGGGATGAATCGGTTGTAGTCGACTCGGGCCACCGACTCCTGTGTCAGTGTACGAACCCGAGGGGCTGAGACAATATCGTAATTGTCGTCCTTCCCTGTGCAGTTTATATTTAATACCCTTCCGTAGGGTTTAAAAATTAATAAAATTTCCAAAGTCCAAAATAAGGTCCAAAAAGAGTCCAAAATAAAAGAAAATTACAGAAATAATAAAAATTCCTAATATAATTTTCTAAACAAACAAAATCTAAAAAAAATATACTAAAAACAAGTCCCCGGCAGCGGCGCCAAAAATTGATGTAATTCGTAAAGTGGTAAGAAAAGTTCGTTAGACTTGTGAAGATTTGGATTTAAATTTAATTTTTAAGACTAAAAATAATAAAAACTCAAGTAAAGATGATAATCAATTTGAGAGAACACTGAGGCTAGGTTTCCACTATTTTTCCAATTTTTATAACGATTAAATTCAATAATTAGAATTATGCAATTTTAACTTTTAATTCGATTCTAAAATGTTGCAATAAGTAAATTCTTAAAGTAACAATTGTATAACAAAAGCATGGAATATCTAAACCCTAGGAAAAGCATATACCATCTAACGAAATCACAATTGCTTTATAAAAATTATTAAATCAATTGTTAATTAAGGCAAACAATCATAAAATAATTGCATAAATTAATTAAATAAACATTACCACATAATTTTGGAAAAAGTAGCTTCCACCGTCGCCTCAGAGATGGGGTTTAGCTCCTCATATTTTTCATTTGCTCAGAGTTACAATTCAATGCTCAAAATGTTCACAAATGATTAAAAATGAGAAAAATAAAGAAAACAGTGAATTCACAACGATTATATGCGTTACAGATTCACTATTACAGAGGGTCTGAAGACCAAATGTTTCTGATTTGCAATAGTCGTTGCAAACAGGATGAAGATTTCGTCGCCTTTCGTTTGAAGCTTCTGTCGCCTTTTCCTGTTCTTCGTGCACCAGCAGCAGCAGAATCTCTGGATTGATTTTTTTGAGCTTCTCTGCCTCTCTGAACCTTACCCTAAGCTTTCTCCCCTCTCTGTGATGCTTCGACGCCTCTTTTTATCCCAACAGAACCCTACAAATCTCCCATTTAATCCTCAACAGGATCCTCTTTTAATGGTGGTTATTCCCGATAATTCTCGGTGATTTTTTTTTCTGATTCTTGGATGATTCTACTATCTCGTAATTAATCCAGAATATCTTTTTTTTTTATTGTTACTTGATTTTATCCCGAGCATAAGACCTTCACAGAACCTCTACAAGATATCCCGATAGTTATTACTCTATACTGATTCACCGAGAATCAATTATCTGCCGTGGATTGGTTGTGATTTTGTTGTAGTGAATCATGCACATGATATGGAAGAATATTTCCCTGTCTTAACTGTACAAAATCCCAAGAATATCACGTATTAATCTACACAGTTGAGTGAAGATATTCTCCCGCCAAATTGAATTTTTGAACCGTGAAGAAGGGGGTGCCCATATCCATTGTTCGGGTGCCTTTATCATTTTTTTGGGTGCCTTTGGTAGTTTTTCGAGCCAATTTTTCCCAAATGTTATTTCTCCAAAAGTACCTACTATTACATAAAATCACAATATTAGTACAAAATCGAGCTTTAACAAAGAACAAATTAAACACGAAAACGTGTCTATCAGTTTTCCAATATCATTTGTATGTTCACAGGTAATGCTGCAGTGCAGAGTCGCACTAACTCCTTCTCTGGGATCTGTGTGTTATACTTCAAGTACTCCGTTCTGAAACGCTTGACAAACGAATTAATTTTTTTCCCTGCTCTGTATTGAATTGTTGGCAAAAAAATGTTGAGCTTAGGGTCTGTTTAGAGTAAAACCTTTGCATGAACGCCTGTTGCACAGCCTCCCATGTCTTGGATTTGCTCATTGGAATCGTGATGAACAACTTTAGGGCGTCACCCTGTTAACGATTTTTTGAAATCTTGCATACATACATCTTCATGCATCATGTACTCCTTTGATATTATTGTGAAACGAAGCAGATGTTCTATAGTGTTATTAGAACCGACAAATAGGTGAAGTTTGAGGGACCTGGTAGGTACTAATATTGGCATCCTTCCTAATTCTCGTGTGAGAGGTAGCTGGATTTTGTAAACACTAAGCTGTGTATCAAGGATATCACCTTCTTTGATGTACTTAGCTATTTGCGTCTCTTCGTGGAGAGTCTTTTTATATTCAGTATACCCACTTTGGAGGGATGGCTGAGGTATGTATGGGGGTCATGCGGTTGAATCCCCCTTTGGTCAGGTTCTCGTAGGGTACGTTGGAGTGCATGCAGGATGTGCTCCCTTTGTAGGTGTCCTGATGAGTGATATTCTTTATTCTCTAGATGTGTGTCTTGGTAGTGTAGCCTTCTATCACTTAGACCATCTCCTTCACTTAGCAACCCTTGTACAGTGGGTACTGGCATACATGATCTTTTTAAATCATATGTCAACTCCAGCGTGTCTTGGGTGAACGATGACTGCACTGTAAAGGATCTAGACGATGCTTTCAAATCATATTTATCTTTGATGTACTTAGCCATCTTCAACTCGTCTATAGCATAGTCTTGGCTAATGCGACCGTAAGGTATATAATATTTCTCTTGTGAGATATGTTCATCTTTGGTGAAGAGAGAATGTTTTCCATCGTGGCCTTGTCGTGTGTCTCTATATTGTTGAACACCCTCACCTTGTATGTCGTCCTCTCAATGTGATCCTTCATCTGGAGGTGATGGAGCACTGATGCGTGCCACCAACTCAATGCGACGTCGTTCAACCTCTTTAAAATCTAACAATGCTTGTTGTAACTCTGTGAGTACCACTTTGTCCGTGGGATAGGTTTGTGGAATCTTCCCACTGCCATGGTATACATGATGCTATGTATCTTCTATTGTCAGTGTCCTATTACTGAGATAAGAGCCAGTTGAAGTCGCCAAATGAAAATAGTATTAGTTTCAAAGGGGGTAAACCCAAGATAATACAAATACGGAAAGAGTACTGCTCTGATCCAGAAAATAGTACACTACTGGAATTACACATAAAAGCCTTCAACTCTCAGCTTCTCTGAGGGGGTATTTATAGTATTCTTAAATTCCCTGACATCATACACGTGGATGATCTTGGCTTATTCGTCACTTTTATACGCCAAGCCCGTACACGTGTCCTTGATGACATCTTCTTTGTCTGGCACTCGCTTAACGAATACTGGGAAGCCTTATCCGGGTCCACCCTGCTGACGTGTATCCTTCTTCTGACGACTGTCTTGTCCAAGGTTGGCTTTATGACTTGATCCTCGTATGCTACAACGTCCGACATAACCACCTACTTGATATTTTTCCTACTCACCGCGTGATCAAGGGTTGATCACGTGACAACCTCTTCCACTTCATTCTTCTCTCTCTCCTACCGTGTGACCAAACCTTGGTTACGCGGCCACTTCTTTCTCCTTCTTCCCTTCTCCAATCATTCTCTCTCCTGCCGCGTGACCCACCCTTGGTCACGCTGCATTCCTTCTTCCCCTCTCTCTACTCGTTTTCTTCTCTCCTACGACTCCCTTCTCTCGTACGACTCTCTTCTCTCCTACAACTCCTTTTATTGCTTCCTTTCTTATCTTTTATCTCTCCTACCGCGTGACCAAGGGTTGGTCACGCGGCCACCTTCTTTTCTTCTATTTTCTCTCTCCTACTGTATGAACAAGGATTAGTCACGCGGCCACCCACTTCTTTCCCTTCTCGTATGTCACTTATCATCACCTTTTCTATCTTCCTTCTTATTTTGTATCTTTCTCTTGGTGTCTGGGTCCATTCTAGGGTGAAGTCCTTATTTTACCCTTATCCCAATTTTGGGGTATCTACAGGAGTTAAGTGCATGGTTTGTCTTATCTACATATACATGCTAATATCTGTCCTATCGTATCCGTATATGTTGACACTGATTCAAGATCCTCAGTTTATTTGTATTCTTGGATGCCTAATACGAATTTGTGTCATATCGACCCATATCCGTCGATACCACCCGATACCAACGGACACGGAATATAAAAGCATATAAACGTTCAGACATGCTCAAAATTTTATACCTGAAAAAAATTAATTTAAACACTTAGACTCGGAGTAGACATACGACTGAAAAAAAATGGTAGTGATGAAACCAGAAATGAAAGTAGAGTTGGCGATGGAAATGGAGGAGGACAAAGGTATACTGATAGAGAAGGTCGTTTTGGTGATAGCATCTCTTATAATCCTATTGGTATTCGAGATCACGATCATGATGCTAGACAACAAGATCCATATTTCTATAGTGTAACATGTTAGGTTTATTAGCTAACCTTGATAGTCAAGATGATACGCATCTCAATATCCACGTGATGAATTAAGATTTGGTAGTTTAAATCCAACAAATGCAATCAATGTCATTCAATGATCTATCCTTTTTTAAATTGGAGAATCATTGTAATTTTGATCAATAATCTCAAATCAAATGCATGAGTAACGTGATAGACGAGAATGATCATTTAAAAATTCATATAGTACTTATATATCCTCTATGAATATGATATCAGCTGGAAAAGTAAAATTAATCATCTACTAGTCATTTAAATTTTAAAGAATTAAAACTTTAATATCCTTTCGTATTATTTTTATAATCAATGGAGACAATAAAAATATGTTCAATCATAATTGATATAATAATTTATTTAAATTATGATATTTTCCGTATTCTATGGATTAATCATCTTTAAAAGTTTATTTACTTGAACACCTAGTATATGTAAATCTATATAATGGGAATATCTAAATCTATACAATAGAAGACAACATTACTTTAACTGGACAGGTTCTGGTTAGTATCATTGATACTGCGACATCGTATTTGTATCGGTAAGAACCAATACACCGATAACCGGTGCAGCGAACTTTGGTAAGGTGTATCTGTGTATGTGTGTTGTGAGTGTGAGAAACTTTGGATTTTTGAACGAAGGACAGTCGTATCATTATTTTTGAAGGTCTAACTTTCAAACATTGAAGAAGTCACAGGGGGTCATCAGTACGACTGAGTCATGAGATGAGATAAACCACCGCCACCACCACCGAAAATCAGTATTCTGAGCTCTGAAGTTTGGACCATTTCCCAATGTTATTCAATGAGTTCTATTCTTGAGTCACTCACTCATCACCAGTGGTAATGGTAAGGGTAAGAATAGCAGAGGGAGGTTAATAAAGTCTGTTGGACTCCTGATTTGGACTGACTGGTCTTTGGTCCTACCACTTTTATATGCATGCAGTACACTGTCAGATTAACATTGAGACCTGAGAGAGAGTGACTTAATTAGGAACAACTTGAGCAAATGCGCTTAACTACTCTTGTTTAGTGTTTGTTTTTAAAATCATCTACATATTTAAAGGGTTTTTAGCCAACAAGGTCTGCTCTTTGGTCTCTTTCCCACCCTTTCCCTAAGTTCTCAGTTCTTTCTTCTGACCAATCTTTGGCTCGTGTGATGAGAGATAAAGAACCCCAACCCCGACATATTCAAATGTTTAAATACAGAAATAAAATTAAAGAAAATGCCAATACCCACGTAAATACAAATAAAATAAAATAAGTAATTAACTATTTGCACCTCTTTCCCTCTCTCTCTCTGTTTTTTCATTATACTTTATTTTCAAATCCTAACTACGATTAGTGATTCCAGATCAAATACCATGCATTGTATAAGATTCCCTATTCCTAGAGATTTTACAGCTTGTTTGGGTGTGGAGAGAGGGAGAGCATGGTTTGGTTCCACTCTCAAAGTACTCTGCAGGAAAAGGTGTGGGTCTCTCTACTTTTTTGTTCCCTTTTTTATTGCTTAAAATAGAGCAAGACTGTTTATTGTTTGTTTTCTTGTACAGTTTTTACATTTGGTGTTCTGCTGCAACTGATATCTGTTAACTGTTCTTTTGAATTTTTATCTATCTTGTACCCTTCCTTCCTTCTCATACACAGAGATAGCAGAGATTTTTGCATCAAGTTAATGATTGAGAAACAAGTAGGTGGAGGAGGAGACCCAAAAGTCATTTTGGGGAAGACTTAGATGTTAGATCAGCAGCTACTTGCAACAAATGCAATGCAGCAGTAAAATTATTCACAAGGAAATATTGGTGAGTCAAATCATATATGGAAGTTCAAAGGACCTATCTTGGGATGAACAACATTACATGTTGAATGCTTCAATAGCTAAAATAAAAGCATTTCATCTTTGATCTGGGTTCAATTTTTTTTTTTTTTGTTTGAAAAATTGATTCAATCAAATTAACCAGTGCTTCAATGTATGCAACTGAGAAAGAGATTCAAACAGTAAGCATTAATCCACCTCTGACCATCAAGACATCATCATCATCAAGTACTTGTAATGAAACTGCTAAAGATACTGGTAAGAAATCTACTACTCCTTCAGATTTATTATTTTCTCCAAGCAGATTCAAAACTTCTATTGAATCGTCTCCATATAACTCTCCTCTCATATCTCCACCATCATCTGCATTTGTTTCTGCACTTCAATCCCCATACATATCTCCAAGGATGGTGGTGGTCCCAGGACCACCGCCACCTCCTCCCACTACTACTGCCTCTTCTGAACCTCAACAGCATCCATCTCCATCCCCACCAGTTTCCTATTGTGGGTCCCCGTCCGACGACATCCCGAGCACTTCCTATACTCCTCCACCAGAAAGGTTTGATTTCCTGGTAGAGTACCCACTAACCACAACTGCTACTGCTAATACAACTGATGATGAGAAGCTGAAATTAGTAACTACATGTATTCCTCAGGAGCAATCTCTTCTTCCTCCCAGGATCTCATTCTCATTTCCCATCCCTCGGGTTTCATTTGCAAAAGGGGGTTCTGTTTCACCCTCATCTAACACGAAGCTCAGGAGCTGTGATGTTTATATAGGATACCATGGTCAGAATATGAATCTTATTCGCTTTTGTAAATGGCTTAAATCTGAGCTTGAGCATCAGGGAGTGGCTTGTTTTGTTGCCGACAGAGCTAAGTACTCGGATAATCAGAGTCATGAGATTGCTGATCGAATTATTTGCTCGGCTACATTCGGTGTTGTGGTGGTCACCAGTTCTAGCTTCCTCAACCATTTAAGCATTGAGGAGATCAGGTTCTTTGCACAGAAGAAGAATTTGATACCTCTGTTGTTTGATACAGACCATGAAGAGATAACAAACTTACTCAGTCGCAGAAATTCGGTTGATGATGAAAAGGATTGGAAAGAAGCAGTTGATGGATTGATAAAGTCTGATGAATTCAAGCTCGAAGCTAATGACACTAATTGGAGGAGTTGTGCCAGTAGAGCTTCTGGGATATTAAGAACTAAGCTTGGAAGGAAGAGCGATGGTAATGAGAGGGAGGCAGAAGGTATAGTGATGGATGAATTACCATTTAGGAGGAATCGATTATTTGTGGGAAGAGAAAAGGAATTGATGGAAATTGAAAACAGCTTCTTTGGATGCACTGGTGGGGATTTTTCGCAGCAACAACAACATCAGCGACAACAGCAACAACATGATTGTTCAAAGCCCATTGGGGTGATGAGGAGCGGAGGAGGAGAAGGACTAGATGGAATTTCTGAAGGCTTATTGGCAGATGAAGAGGACAGTGATTATAGTATCATTGGAAGCAAAGGAGCAGGAGGGAGATATATCAGTATGGATGTGAGAAATTCCAAGGAGCCTACATTAGAAGCTTGGATCGAGCCCGCGTCAGTTATCAGAAGAAGCACATCGAAGAGACCGAAGCACAAGAAGTCGTCTTCAAAGAATGGAAACAACAAGAATTTCAGTAGTGTGGTGGGTGTAACCGGGGTTTCAGGTGTGGGAAAGACAGAGTTGGCATTGGAATTTGCTTTCAGGTATAAACAAAGATATAAGATGGTTCTGTGGGTGGGTGGAGAAGCTAGGTATTTCAGGCAGAACATTTTAAACCTGTCCATCATTCTAGGTTTGGATGTGAGTGCAGAGGCAGAGAAAGAAAGAGGGAGAAGTAGAAGCTTTGAAGAGCAAGAATTTGAAGCTTTTCAGAGAGTCAAGAGGGAGATTTTCCGTGACATGCCATACTTGTTAATTATTGATAATCTTGAGACGGAGAGTGAATGGTGGGAAGGGAAAGATCTGCATGACTTGATTCCTAGAAACACAGGAGCATCTCATGTGATCATTACCACTAGACTCTCAAACATCATGAGTTTGGACCTTTTGCAGCTCTCGCCTTTGCATTCCGCTGATTCATTGGTACTAATCAGAGGGAGGCGGAAAGATTACCCGACTGAGCAGTTGGAAATTCTAAGGACATTTGAAGACAGATTGGGACGTTCGAGCTTTGGTTTATGGGTTATTGGGTCATTGCTCTCTGAACTTGCAATTACCCCGTCTACACTCTTTGAAGCAGTGAGTCAGGTATCTGCCGACGATCATAATTCTTCTTTTTTGAGTGCCGGGGAAGAACAGTTCTTCAAAAACAATCATTTCTTGATGAGACTTTTGACTTTTTGCTCTCTCGTCTTGGAGCGAACAAGTTGGAGAAGGAACTTGCTAGCATCAAGGATGCTTCTTGCTGGTGCTTGGTTCGCACCAGCACCGATTCCTGTGAATCTTTTAGCAATTGCAGCTAAAAAGATACCTGCGAAAAGAAAACGATTTGGCCTATGGACCAAGTGCCTGAAAATGGCAGCATTCTGTTGTTGTACTACTTGCTGTTCTCCCCAAATACGAAAGATCCAAGTCGATTCTGCCCTTCTTCTAGTAAAGCTTGGGCTAGCAAAAAGAACAAACAGAAGGCCTGGTTGTTGGATTCAGTTCCACCCCATTGCACAATCATTTGCGAGACTCAAAGGAGGTTTACAGTCTGCTAAGGCTACAGTTGAGTGCGTGAGACAGATGGGGAATCCAGTGGTGAATTTAGACCATCTGTGGGCTTCTGCATTTCTTGTTTTTGGATTCAAGTCTGAGCCTCCACTTGTTCAGCTGAAAGCCGATGACATGGTTATCTTTATCAAGAACACAGCACTTCCTTTAGCATTACAAGCCTTCACAACATTCTCAAGGTGCAACTCAGCGTTGGAGCTTCTAAAAGTGTGCACAAACGTACTAGAGGAGGTCGAGAAGTCGTTTGCGTCGCAGGTACAAGACTGGTGTCATGGTTCTCTATGCTGGAAAAAGAAGACAGAGAAATTAGAATGCAGACAAAAACGGGTGGATGAATATGTCTGGCAAGATGTGATGTTATTGAAGGCAGCACTCCTCGAGACCAGAGCTAAGTTACTATTGAGAGGTGGGCATTTTGACAGTGGTGAAGAGCTGTGTAGGACTTGCATTAGCATCAGAACTGTGATGCTTGGCCATAACCATCCCCAGACATTAACGGCTCAAGAAACACTCGCTAGACTCGTAAGGATGAGAAGTAAAATGTGAATTAATGAATAAAGACCCGCCTTTATCATCAGTTTCTTTGTATACTTGGGGGGGGTTCGTATCCTCCGTTGTAAGATGACGTTTTGTTGGATATGAAGCCTCTTCTAATTATTTTCTTCCATGGTATTCTCTGTTTACTATACAAATGGTGTTTCCATTGTTTGTTCCTGTTACTGGTAAGAAAAGTTTAGCTAACCTAGTCTGTTTAAGTTGATAAGCATAAGTTATAATAAACTTCCTTCAGGTCCACTGCAGAGTTGTGGTTGCTTACTCGGCTACACCTTGTATTGCAAGCAGTTGAACCTGACTAAAATCATTGCTGAAACTGTTGAGCATCATCTGTCTTTGCTAAGATGTAATAACTTGATTCAATAAGGTGAAAGCTCGTACGCAAAAACCACTAAGTTTTTGGACAATGGATAATGTTGGTTATAATACAATGCCGCAAAAGTAAAAGTACTACATAGTATTACCAAGCAGTCGCACAGAAAATTCTTTTCTATCAAAAAAAAAAGTGTGATATGAATGTGAGAAAATTCTTTAAGCAGACAACCTTGCAAACTGGTTGCACAATTTGTTAATCCTAATGGGTCATAAATGAACTAAATTCTCTAAGCAGGCAACCATGGCAAAGTTGTAGTTCTGAGGTGGTCGGGGGACTGTACAGGCAGGCTCCATTCAGTTCGGGTAGAAAGAATCTGCAATGTGATCGCCTGGTTTATAATGCATTCATTCGCTATCTTGCCAAGCATGGAGATGTGCGAAAGGTATCTGTTCTCCACCAACAGATGTTGGATAAGGGAATTTTTTACAGTTTAACAACCTACACTAGCTTTAACTATGGGTTAATATAAAGAAGGTGGAATTCAGAAAGCAAACAATTGTTTACAGACTTGAAAATTAAAGGACTAAACCCTAGTGTTCACTCTCAAAATAATTGAATTAGCAACCAGATTTGAATAATAAGATATGAATATGGTAAATGACACATCAATAAGTGCATTGGCAGAGAATTGACAAGTGCTATCAGCTAAAAATCATGAATATACATCAGTGGAAAGCAAACATCATATATTGCTAACCCAAGAATGGCTTAAGACTTCGAAAGCTAGAGGCGTCCTTAATCTCTTACAGAAGAGTAGTTGACGCAAATTGCAGTTATTTGCATCCCGAATAGTCAAGACAACCTAGAAATGATTTAACTCCATGAATAAAAATTCTACCAATAATATTTTCAGCAAACTTCCTTTTCAATAATGCTATACAAACTTACTTATCAGTAATGGAATAGAAATTTGAAACCCATAGGAGAATTAGAAACAACTACAGTAACAAGAACATAATAAACCCCCTTGTGAAATTCAAACAAACAAAACCCAAACCCCTCCTCCTCCCTCACAATTTTAAACCCAAAACCCAGAAAACACAAACAAACAAAATGCACACTTTCCCCGCCGGAACACAAAACCAACTAGGGGACCTCTACAACACCCAAACGAGTCGAGTTTACTGCATACGTTACCATCACTGATATTCTTTCCTGACACAACTCCATCCCATATTATGATGATGAAGATGGGAATTTAGGGCCACCTCTTCCAATAAAACCACTAGAAGCAGCTTCAGCTTCATTTAAGAACAACCCATCGGGGTTCCTAAAAGCACCATGAATGGCTGAAATAATAATACCTATGCCAAAACCAAACATCAAAGTCTGAAAAACCCCAGTGAAGACAATGGTCAACAAAGAGATTATAACCAGACCCATCAAAACCAGACGATCGTTAATCGGTTGATCCCCAAACATAAAAACTGGATCTTCACGAAATACATAGAGAAGCAACCATAGACCTATGATCCCAGCTACAAGTACCAGAGAAATAGGTGTTGAAATGAGGGATCCGAGTGTACAAGCTAATACGAGCAGTCCATAGTTTATTCTGAAATACTCTGAATTTTTTTTGATACGGACAAGAGCGGTGTCGAAGGATTCAGGCTTGTCGAAGACATCGGTGGCGATGAATTCAGACAATGGACGACGCCGGACAGAGAGGAAGACGGATAAGTTGTGGAATGATCTTGAGATCATTTCATTGCTTGAGATCGGTATGGTTGTATAAACAGAGGCCGCCATTTCCCTATTCTTTTTCTTATTTCACTTTGTTTTGTTTAGGGATTTGGGTTTGTGCCTTTGAGGAGGGGAAGGAATTTGATGGGATCTCAGGGAGAGGAGGTGTTTGCAATAATTAAGGTATAAAGTAGTTTATTCTATTGAAATGGTTACGAACGAGTAAGGATGTCTTTTCGGGACGTTGGGTGGAACTTATTTACAGAAGTTAGGTGGAAATTGATGAATGTTTTCGGTCTCTATTTAGGGCAACTCCTGTGGGTTGTACAAAAATTATAAAATCGAACCGTACCGAACCGATTGATCCTAAATCAAATCAAACTTTTTATATATCCAATGATTTGGAATGTTCTTAGAATTGTGTAAACCGAACCAAATCTTTTATGTATAAATTAACGTTTAGTCCTATTTTTATTGGGCTTTTATATTCTTTAGTCCTATCACCTAAAGCCTTAAACTCTCTGGTCCTAATTTTATATTTTATAATGTGTTAATTCTTTTCTAATCGGTTCAGTCCAAAG
This sequence comes from Papaver californicum, assembly GCA_023531435.1. NCBI lineage: Eukaryota > Viridiplantae > Streptophyta > Magnoliopsida > Ranunculales > Papaveraceae > Papaver > Papaver californicum. The sequence goes on from JAJJMC010030977.1 coordinate 684,029, forward strand.
TTAATTTCTTCAAAGATGAAAATACCCCTCAATCTTATCCATATATTCCTTCACCTTTCTCAGTCAGTCTATCTGTGAAACGAAGACGAACATAGTTGTTCATCTCGATTATTCAGTTTCAATAATTTTGTTATATTGATTGTTACATTTTGTTATTTTAGATCTACTTTTAGGGTTTGCTTCTTCAATTTTAGGTTTTTTGTTCAATTTTGTTGTGAAAAAACTAAAACCAAAGGCAAACGATGGAGATTGTGAATTTTATTTGCCCTAAAAATCCAAAGGTAAGATTATCATTGTTGGGGACAAAATGATGTTCGCCCGAAGTGACATCATCACGTCCTGAAGCGACGTCATCATCCCGACCGTTCCAGCATGTTCCCATGTTATCCTGTCCCGAAGTGATGTCATCATTTCTCACAGTGACGTCAGCAATTCCCGTTCCAATTGGTGCCCGATGTGTCCTGTCCCGATCCATCCTGTCCCGAACATGCTGTCCCGATGCGGTCATTTCCGCTGGGCCAAGTCAGTCCCGATGGACCAACTCAATCCCGCAAGCCAACCAGACTAGCCCAGACTGTTTGAGGGAAAGCTGGATAAGAAGATAAGGTGTACAGGTGGTCGCACCAGAAGGCGCCACATCAGTTACAACATTTGACACGTGGAAGCATTCTTCAAGTGACATGGACAGATGGAAACGGTGGAGGGAGCCGCGTCATTGGCAGCATGAATTTTCCTTTAAAAGGAAAGGAAGAAGAACAGAGAGAGGGATCGGCTTCTTCTCTTATGGAACTCAAAAAATATCTCACTGTAAACACCATAGCTCCAATGGAGCTTTCTGTATTTGTAGCCAGATACATCAATAAAATCCTCTCAACTTCACTACCCGTGGACGTAGGCCATTCATGGCTGAACCACGTTAAATCAGTGTTCAATTTCTCTTCTTTTTGATGAATTCAGATGATTGATTTTGGTTGTTTTGGGTTGATGAGAATTTCTGCCCAAACAATTTGGCGCTATAAACATGGATGATTTAATTGATTTATCCAACCTGATACACAAAGATTTGAGAG
>JAJJMC010030977.1:690098-700759 GCA_023531435.1 Papaver californicum
AGTTATTAAAGGCAATCTTCCCTCAAAAAGATAAGTTTTTCTATGATCTTTGCTGCCTCAAAGTTAACTTATAATCTTCCCTCAAAAAGATAAGCATTCTTCAAGTGACATGGACAGATGGACACGGTGGAGGGAGCCGCGTCATTGGCAACATGAATTTTCCTTTAAAAGGAAAGGAAGAAGAACAGAGAGAGGGATCGGCTTCTTCTCTTCTGGAACTCAAAAAACATCTCACTGTAAACACCATAGCTCCAATGGAGCTTTCTGTATTTGTAACCAGATACATCAATAAAATCCTCTCAACTTCACTACCCGTGGACGTAGGCCATTCATGGATGAACCACGTTAAATCGGTGTTCAATTTCTCTTCTTTTTGATGAATTCAGATGATTGATTTTGGTTGTTTTGGGCTGATGAGAATTTCTGCCCAAACAATCATTATAATTTTTCAGTTTTTAGTTTTGATTTTGGTTATAGAATTAATTTTATCTACTTCAATGATCACTGATTTTCTATTAAAAATTTTACTGATTTTTTCCTTTTTTTCTGACTATTTTGTTATATGTTGATGATCGTAATGGAAATTTAGAGTGTTTGCATAAGAGAGAAACACACAAATCTATTGATCTCGAATTATCTAACCCTGGCTTAGTTTTTTTTTTAGGATGAAAAAGTCGAGTCTACTGAACGTTGTCTATCAAACGAGGATCATTTAATATTAGAACTTCAAGTTCATCACGCAAGGGCATCAGTTGAGCTTCTTACAGGTGATGCTCATGAGGAACTGCCCGTCTTTGCACCACTATCTCCAATTATAAAGGTACTTGATTACTTCTTAACATAGTGTAGAGAATGATAGTAAGCACAATACTGATTCAAGTTTTAATTCATTCTTTAAATACATCTTAGGTGGCTAATGAGAGACTTGATCATTTGATGTCATATATTCTACTGTTTCACCAAAGATGGGAAATAAACTTCTATTCATTTCAAATGCATTTGTTTACATTACTTGTGTGAACCATTCCTCATTAAAGAATCTTGGTTAGCATTTAGCAATTTTTGTGCTACTTTAAACAAAAGAGAGAGAAATGTAACGATATTTCTCTGCTTTATTTTCTATCATTTTATGACAAAAGAGGGTTTGTACTTTGCTTATATGAATAAACCATCTTTCATCTTCACTCCCCCACCACCACCGTCTCAGCAACACCATACCACCACTATCACCACCCATCGAGTCTTCTCACATGGCTTTGTCAGTCTTCTTATATTCAAATATTTCTTTATCTAAACTTGTTTGTTTTCATAGATTTTTCAAAAACACTATTATAGTTGAAACAAATCTTTAAATGCGATAGTGATTTTCACAGGTTAATTGAGTTGAAGCTACGTCGAGAGTCACAGGTGGTTAGAATAGTTCATAATTTATTTTTGAAAAATTTAACCTCCCATTCTAAAGATCATCTATAAAACATTCAAGTTTTTTTTTTTGTTAATGTGCACATAGTTGTACACATGTTGATTCTTAATGTGCAGATAATTATACACATTTAGATTGTTAATGTGTACATAGTTATACACATGCTGATTATCAATTGTAAATAACTTTATTATACCCTGGTGCACATTTGACATCAATCTTTTTTGGTTTTATGTTTTTAATTTAGAAACTCGTAAGCTCAAAATGGTAGAGCATCCAAGCCCATCACAAGGTTTGCAGAGGTTGATGGTTCAAATCCATCTGAGTTTCCATATTATGTTTATTCAATATGGATAATGTTGTTGGTGCTTAGGTAGACGATTCAAGTTGTATGTGTGTACAAACTGGCGCACCTTATCTTGTCTTATGAATATATGGCTTGTTTTGTGGTATGGGTGTTGGACTTTCTGGATTTTGTAAATGTGTACATAATTGTACACCATTGTCTCATCCCATTGATATATACATGTTTGATTTGCTAGGGTTTTGTAGATGTGTACATAGTTGTACACCATTGTAATAAGTCATGAATATATTGCCTATTTTGTGGGTATGGATGTTGGATTTTCAGGATTTTTGTAGATGTGTACTTTGTTGTACACCATTGTCCTGTCTCATGGATATATGTCATGTTTTATGGGTATAGGTGTTGGAATTTTAGGATTTTTATAGATGTGTACATAATTGTACACCATTGTCACGTCTCACAAATACATTGCTTGTTTTGTGGGTATGGATATTGGATTTTTAGGATTTTTGTAGATGTGTACATAGTTGTACATCATTGTCCTGTCTCATAGATATATGCCATGTTTTATGGGTATGTATGTTAGATTTTCAGGATTTTTGTAGATGTGTACGTAGTTGTACCAGTGTAATTCTCATGAAATAAATCTATTTGTGGGTATGAATAGTTGATATGTTTCATGTTTTTTAGGTGTGTACATATTGGTGCACCAATGTATTTTCTATTAAAAAGTAGGTTTGTGTGATTATGAATGATCGATTTTTGTAGGTGTGCACAAAGTGATGCACATGTGAAAAAATAACTGCATAAGCTTATGAAATTTTATGCATGTGTACATTTTTGTACACATGAGATAACCATGAAGAGAAAATTAAAAAATTAAAAAATGAAAATTATATAGTCATATGGGTATTCTTTTTGTAGATCTCGGAAAGAGCTTTCCGAATATGTAAATTATATGAATTTTGGATCATCGGTTTGAAAGATAAATTATTTTTTAATTATTTTTATATTACTTAAAATTGCTGACATCATCATGAGTCACTTTGGACTAAATTGTAAATCAGGAAGGTTATTTGTGTATTTTTCATATTTCAAATAAATAAATGACTAATTTGTACCTAGTTGAACGGGTCAGGACCAAAGTAGTTAATATCGTGTATCGACGAGGTACGATACACCTAGAAAAACGATCATATCGGATTTTATCGGCGACACACAATTAGCTTTTTAATTTTATAATATATGGGTAGATATGCATTACGGTACTCAAAGTTTTAATGGAAGACATTTATAATGTAAAAAATCAATTAAACTAATTTTACTTGATAAACTAACATCCTCAAATATATAATTTGTATGACAAGAAAAATTAAAACAAAAAAAACAAAAAAACATTGTTAATAAATACATTTATAACCTTACTGATATTATCGGCGGATACGGTGGCCGATATATCGGTTCGATACGAACTATAAGCACGATATAATCTGAACATTCATGTATCACTGATATTTTCCGTATCATCTAGGTTAAAGAACGATACACGATAAATTCCGATATTATCGGTCGGTACGACCGATATTAACTACATTGGTCAGGACTAATTAGTCTATTTGGATGGGATTTTGGACTAAACCGTTTTTTCCCATATTTTATATATCAAGGGAAAATTCCTCTATGAAATTATGTACTCCGTGTATGAAATTATATACTTCGTCTTTTTCATAAAGAATGAGTCTTTTCTATTTATTTCTATCCCACAAAAAATGATACTTTCCTTTTTATAAGATATACTTTTATAACAATTTTTTATAATAATTTTTATTGTTAAATTTTATTCTAGCGAATGTATATAATTTAGTAGTCATGTCTATACTTGTTGTATAAATCTTTTTAAAAATATTCCAATGACATCAAATTTACAAATTTTCGATCTTTAGTTTGAGAGATACGTCAGATTGTTAGACATAAAGGCATAAATAGGATTTTTTTTTTTTTAAAGATCACTACTTTTATGTGTTTCTTTAAGAATTGTGCAAATAAGTAAAGACTCACTCTTTTCGAAACGGGAGGAGTAGATAAAATTCTCTCATGTTGATACGAATAAAATAGTGTAATAGTTATTACAAATATGTACATATAAAACTTCATGTATAAACTGACTCACAAATAAGTATTGACTCCCATAAAGCTTCGTGATACAAAAACGAATATCATCATGCACCATCTCATTCGGTAACTGAAACTGAAGTAAAAACGGGTGAGCACTGCATATCATGCTAGATGGGTCCTCAATGGAAATATGTAATTTCCAAGTAACCATTAACATGCTTCACAGTTCTAAAAGAACAATAATAAGTAAAATCACCCAACAATTTAGGCACCCAACACTCAGCAAACCATCATAATTAGCAAACAACATTGAATTAAGATGTAAAATGTTATCCTAACTTTGCACTACGCACTGGAGGAAGCAATGTTATAGTAACTTCAGTCTCACTTGTAATGGCCCAACCTATCACTGATATTGTCCCAACATAGTCATTGCGGTCATCCAACAATGTGGGGTTTTTGTGGGGTTTCTTATGGACACCGTCGCGGTCATTCAGGAGCAGTTTCGAAAGAGTTTACACATCCCTGTATTGCTCCCAACCAAACACACTTAACTACATTTTTTTTCCTGACCCTGAAGCCAATTTACAAATTTTAGTATTATATCCATGTTTGATTTTCTATTTACAGATTTTAACACTATATATTTGTTGATTTGAGGTTAATTAATTTGGTATCTTGTATGCCATGATTTTTTTTTAATCAAATCTATATTCTCATGTTATTATGAATGATTTGAATTTGTGCTTAGAAGGATAAACGATAGATGTGATTGTAGTGGTTGGGTTTCACGTGTTCCTCTGTTCATAACTACACTTTCTCTGTTTCATAGTATGTGTTCAGTTTTTTACCTACCATGTCCATTTTACCTTGATTTTTGATACGGACATAATTCATACATATTTACCGCTTAATTTATATTTACTGGTGCTTGAATCTGTACTAATAATATATTTTTATTGTTTTATTAGGTGGTAAACATAAAATCCGAAATTACAAGAAAATATGGCTAAACGGACTACAATTGCTTATATGCATAGAAAAGAAATGGTTAAGAATGGAGCTCGTGTTGGACCAGGCCATACTATGTAAATATGGTGCTACTGTTAGCATCTTCTTGTGAGGAAATGTTGGACATTGAGAAGGGACAGGTCAGGCCTTACATTAATCATAATACAGATCAGGCACTGAATAAGAAAAAAACGAGAAAGTTGATAGATTAAGTTATTTTAATTTGAGGTATCTCTTTTAAGCATGTCAGGCGAAGGAGTACAGTTATGTGGGTGCCTTTTTGAGTTTACTGTCAATCGAACCTTGGGTTCAAGCCTGATGATTCTGATTGTTAGGGATGTTTGCATTTGTTTTCTTAGACCTCTTGTACTTGCTGCTTTGTTGAAGTGGCAGACCAACTAAGAATAAGTAGCACGTGAATGTGAATTAAGAAAGAAGGCTAGGCTATGAAAGTGGCTGTTGGCATTTGATGGAGACGTGACTTGAGGTGAGAAGGTGTTTGGAAAAAAGCAAGCTAGAAAGGACAACAGTTGGAGGCAGTAGCTGGGATTCCGTTGGTTATGAATTGAAAGAGAAAAGGCGTCAGGAGATGAAGAGAAGAGGGAAGGCTATTGGAGACATAAGAAACTAGGCTATTGAATGTAACTAGGCTTTATCTTTTAGGCTTTAACTACGTGACATAAGAAAAGAAGAGGAAGGGAGGCTGTACGGTAGTGGTTTCTAGGAGTTGGGTGTTGGTTAATAAGAAAAGAGAAGAGGTGGTACGGTGGAGTTGTTGAAAGAAAAGAGTAAAGGTGGGGCTTTCACTTGTTTTACCTTTTATGATGATGATTATGCACGTGAAAAGAAGGTAAGAAAGGAACATACAAAAAGCAGGTGGACTTTTGGGCTGGATAGTAAAAGAGGCAGCTATACCTGTACGATGTCAGTAAAAAAGACCTAGAGGGACTATAAAAGAAAAGACGCAAGAGATAGGTGAAGTGGAGTTCTGATTTTGGAGATATTTTCTCCTGTATAGTTTTCTGCAGACGGACGGAAATAGAGACTGAAACGGAAGAAAAGAAAAACGGAGAAGATTATTTGCCGGGTGACGATGGTGACGGTTTAATTTCTTATTCTTTTCTTAATTATTTTTATGGGTTTTAAGAAATCCATCTCCATGTTCTAATTAATTTGTAGCTAGAGTTTTATGTTGAAACCACTTACAGTTTTAGATCAATTAAATGATTTATTTGATACATACCATTATGATTTGAATAGATTAATTTTATGATTTTGTTTATTGATATAAATCTAAATTAGTTGTTGCTTCACCGGTTCTGTACAATACAGTAACCTATGCGCAGAATCAATAGGTTAGCAAATATGTTTGCCTACTTATTTGATATTCCATGCTTTGGTTAAATCCTTAGATGGGGTATACTTAGAAGAGCTGGATATTATTTGTGAACCTATAATTTGTTTCTTATTATTTTCTTGCTAACGCAATTAGATGGTGTATGCTTGAGACTAGGGTTTTCGATGCGCCATGCTTAGGGCGTCCCAGTGATATTTACGACTCTAATACATATAATAGGTGATGTCAATAGAACGAACAATAAATGAATATTTATGAGTTATGTTTCACTTCAGTAATTAAATAGAAATAGCAGTGGATACTGAAAGCTCTGGTTACTGAGTCTCTCTGCTTAATTATTTTTATTAGTTTAGTTTATTTTATTATTTTATTCATTAATCTAAAAATTCCAAAATATTATTTCTGATTAGTTTAATTGAGATATTGATTGCAATATTTTCCCACTCCCTGTGGGTTCAACCCGTACTTGTCGTTGTCTACTAGTTAGACGCCGTGCGATTACGGTTATTTATATAGGGTAATCTAAAATCCCATCAATTTTATGTTCCTAAGGGCGTCCACAATGGAACGATCAGACTAAAAGACCAAAGACTAAAAAATTTAGTCTCTTGGTCCGGCCCAAGAACAGCCATATATAGTCGGGCGGTGTTCTAGCGATGCGCCTGGTGTTGGGGGTGTCCCAGCGATGCGCTTGGAAAGACGGACGAAATCCTAGGATAACGCTTGCGCGAGACGGAATCCTAGCGTAAGGCTCGATGTGGGGCGGAATCCTAACGTAACGCCTGGTAGTGGACGGTATCCTAGGACCACGCCCAAGAGACGGGCGGTGTCCCAGAATCATGCCTGATGGGGCGAAGTGCTAGCATAACGCCTGAAGGAGTTATACATGTGCGAAGTTACCATGTGGGATGAATGTGACGGGCGGTGTCCTAGCGCCCCTGCCTGGGATTCCAGGCGAGTTGCTAGCAGCCCGCCCCATTCTCATTTCCTTCTTCTCCCGCCAAACCTATTTTTTTCTCTTGAACCCTTTGTTTTTCAACACCAAACCCTCTTCCGCCTCCCCTCTTGAACCCTAAATCTTCCCAAGAGAAATCCCAAAGACCCGCCTACGTTTTTTAGACTCCGCTCAAGCTTTTCTCCAACATCCAAGCGTAATCAATCAAGGTAATTTCTTTAGTTTTTTTGGTAAATTAAATTTAGAGTATATTTTACTATTAGGTTTTGTTAGTTAAATTGGTTATATATGTTGAATGATTAAACATGTGATTATGAAATTGAGATATTAGGTTTTATTAGAAATTGTAATTATGGAATAGGGATAATTTTAGGGTTTATGAATGCTATAAATTGGGTACAAAAAATTGATGATAATTTGTTGGATTGAAGATAGATATGATTAAGTTGTTGTTTAATTTGAGTTGGGTGATGATTAATTTTTTGATGAATTGACTAGATTGTCTTGAAACTTTGGAATGTTTATGTTTTAAAACCTATGTCTATGGAAGTATATAATTGTGGAATTTTGATGATTTTGTTACAATTGGGGCATTGATATTGAAGTATTTTTTTAATAATGAATTTTGTTCAAGAATGTTTGATTTTTGTATGTTGGTACATATGATTATGTAAATAGATAATTACTTTTGTAATTATGAAATTATTATGTTTTTTCTTGATTTATTGATTATTGTAGATTTTATCTTTCTGCATTGTGGGGATTACTCTTGATTTTCAATGTTGTATAAATTGTTTGCCCAGATGTCGAGCAGTTTGACGTCCAGATTTGTTGGCCGAAAGAAGAGGGCCAAGAAGACTAAAATCGTCGAGGATTTAGATGAAGACCGTATTATTGAAGAAACGATATAAGTTCCCGGGTTGGAACACTATACATTTGTGGAAGATACTGAGGGTCACGCCTCCACCAATATAACGTATTCAAGCGACGCCAAATTCAAGTTTCACGTCGTGGTTCCCTCAAATCGGTCCTTCAGACCTACCAAGGTATTGTTAAACATAGCCCTAGGGTCAGATATATTATTGAAAAGGGAGGATGAGACCAATTACTTAGCATAAATGTAGTAGATTCATCGCATGCCCTTATTGACTATATTGTTGAGCGCTTTTGGGATACGGCAAACACTTTTTCACTTCTCTTTTGGTGAGATTGGGTTCACACCCCTTGATTGGGTAATGTTGACAGGAATTAGTATTGGTATTGGTAGTCATGTTCCGTATGACTCAGTGAAGTTCCAATTTGAATATGTCCGGGAGCATATTTTTCCTGAACTTAAAGATAATGTGTTTGTAAAAGAGAAGGTATTCCCTACCAGTGGGTTTCAGATGCAATTACGGTTAAATTTTTATGCACATATTTTGATCCACAAATATTGGTTGCGGCTAACGATGATAGTAGACTTGCTGATAGAGTGGCCAGAGCGTTTATATGTATGTTTTGGGTGAGTTCTTCTTTTCAAATGCAAAAACATATATTGATGATGGATGGTTAGCTGCTTTTGAGGATCTAAATGCAGTTAACGAATATGACTGGGGTATTCCTGTATTTTCTAAATTGTATTCCGGTCTCGCCGCATCTGGCAGGGGACAAAAGTCATTGGCCGGACCCTTCCAAATTTTGGAGGTAAATTTGTTAGTGTTATTTATAATTCTTTTAAATTGTTTTTTTTTGTTGCTCAGTTATTTATTCCGTTGGTTGTCATGACATTCTAGTTTTGAGGGTACGAATATCTGGGCATTTTTCGGCCAAAGAACCCTTCGCCTGAAAGTGAAAATGAGTGGCCTAGATGTCGTCGGTGGACGGGAAGCCGGAGGAAGAGTATTGAATTTGTTCGTTCAAGGAATTCTATGAATCAGTTGTATGTAGACGATGTGACTTGGCAACCGTGGGAAACTGCGATCATGGTCCTGGGATCTGAAATTGGACGGACAGATGCAAAGCTCTCAGGGAAAAGGGCAATATTCTCTTGGTTAGGCACCGTGAGTTTATAATTTATTTCCATTGGAATGTTTTTTATTTTCTTTGCATTTCGGTTAACTGATTGGTTTATTTGTTTATTGTAATTTTCTTGGATAAAGAATAACATGTATCTCGGAGATCGGTGTTGGAGGCATAACAATCCAAGATGAGGCGTTTCTAGCAACCCGCCTAGTTGTATTTCCAACTTCAGCAACGACGTGGTTGAGGAGATGAGCGAAAACTGTCTGGTCCCTGCAAGTGAGTTTGTACGTGTCGTGAACTATGATCTGTATATGGAGTATTGGCGACATGTGACTAACCTGTATAAATATGCCACGAAAGTCGATTGGGAGGTTGAGACATACGGTTATGCTGGTGACCGTATTAAACACAACATCCAACGTCGTCGTGAACATGTACCCATTCCGCCCCCACAACAGCTACCATACGTAAGTATACAACAAAACACTGTAAATTTGATTTTAATATACAATGACGGTTTAGAATTTGATTTCATTTTTTTCAGCACAGGTCGCGGTTTATGATTTAGTTCAAGAGTTGTCTGATTTTACCCACGAGTTTCGTGAATTTACGTTAAATGAAACTAAGGAGAGGATGAACTTCATCATTGCCAAAGATGTAGAAATACAGGGTCTACGAAATGAAAACAACATGTTGAACTCACAACTTGCCCATTTTCGTCAACAACAACCACCCATTGGGTTTGGCACGTATGCTCAGAATATGCCACCACCGATGTGGAACACCTTGGGTCAGGGATCGTCATCAACAATGCAATCAAATAACTATAATCCCAGACCATCTTTGCCTCCGTTTATGCCCCCGCGCTCGGCGTCCGAGAATCAAGATACGAAAGAGTAGTAATTCATTAGCATTGAATTGTTAGTTGAACAGAAAACTTTTTCTTTTCTCATATTTGAATTGTCTTTTCAAATTATTTTTCTTACATTTATAATCGTTTAATTTATCCTTTAGTTTTGTATTGTCAATTCAAAACTCTGAAAAAAAATTCCTTCGTCGTTTTGGTCATTTTGGTATTGTCTTGTCAACCGAAATTTCATATCTCTGATGCGTCCGTCCAACCCACTTACCTCAACTCTGTTTTTGCATTAAAATACCAACCGTGTATTGTCAATTCAAAACTCTGAATTTTTTTCTAACTTTTGTCTTTTTGGTCATTTGGTATTATCTTGTCAACCGACATTTCATATCTATGATTCGTCTGTCCACCCCACTTGCCTCAATTCTGTTTTTGCATTAACTCAAAATCTTATCTTAATTTGCATATAAATTGAACACTCGATTCTCCAATTATACAAACCCAAAATACAAACATCAAAAAACAAATGGTATACTATCAAAATAACAATCATTACTATGGTTCTTGTTCTTCTATTCCTCCTCATTCTTCTTCTTCTTCTTCTTCTTCTTCTTCTTCTTCTTCTTCTTCTTC
>JAJJMC010030977.1:707163-964590 GCA_023531435.1 Papaver californicum
CTCACTAGAAATTAAGGTGCAATTTAGACACTAAAATGTGTCTATCAGTGCACCGGTAAATATTTCTAGACACAACACATGTGAACTTTCAAGAATGGGAATGGACCAACGCCAACGTGCAGTATTCGACAAAGATACTCATATTCGTTTGCGAAATGACTTGATCGAACACTTATGGTCAGATTTTGGGGAGGATTAAAAATTTATAAATCCTCTAGATAGGTTTTGTGGGTAAATCTCTAGTAAACCCGCCCGAGACACAACTCGGCCGCTAGGGGAACCAAGGGGTTTAAAGACTTGTTGCGCTAAGTGTAGCCGCGATGCCTGCGAAAGTGAGTTTAGCTCTACTTATTAGCTCATATTATTATTTTATAAAAGAATTCATGAAAAATTCTGTATTTAGAAAGAATTCATGCTAAGTAGTAAGTTTTTGAAAACACTAGCCGTTAAGTCTCTCTCTTTGTAGGGAAAAATGGGTTGTGCAATTATTTACATTGAAAGTACAATCAACGACTAGTTTTCAAAATTATCCTATAAATACATCTGTTTTCTCTACCAAATACCACACACACCTAGTTTCATACACTCTACAAATTTTATTTAATCATCTCCTCTTTGTAATTCACTTCATAACTCTACCTACAAACATGGCAACATTTGATTCAACTGAAGATTTGGCTATAACCAAAACATGGCATACCGAAACCCTACGTGAAGATGTCATAGCTGGAAGGGTTGAACCTGAAACCTTTGGGGGGGAGGATCTACATCCAATATGCTCGAGAATATGGAAATCCAAATCAAATATCTCTTGAACAAATTCATGATAGATACCAACTTATCCGAATAGGGATAGCTGATTATATAGCTATACAACAACGGATCTTTAACCCCACCCATTTAGGCTTGTCGATCCAACAATTTGTAAGTATCTTTTACTTAACCTAAGTTGTTTGGTCTTCCAATAACAACATAGTAAACTTGATGAATTGTTTTTTTTTTCTTATGCTTGTGTAGGAGGATCTCGCAAAAATGCACTACTATTAGGAAAAAGAAGAAGAGTTCACATTTGTAGAAAGCTACGAGTTCATTAAGTCCAAAGTATAATCGGAAGTAACTGCTAACTTTATCCATCGATGTGGAGAATTTTTCTAACTTTTGTCAGAGTTTGGTTGTAATCGGTACCTTATGTATTATCAATATATTTTAATAGATGACCACATTTCATTAGTTAATTAATTTTGTAAAACAGTTAAACGTAAAATCATTTCATTGAATCGAAAAGGCATACATCGCGTAACATTAAAGGAGATGAAATTTAATAAATCAATAGATTACAATTAAACACTTAAGCAAACCTATTATCAAACCTTCAACGGGTCGTATGACGCCCGGGACGACGTTCTTCACTTCTTCGTAGAATAATCAACACAAAAGGATTATATTCTTCCATCACATTAGGATCTCGAAATGAGGTCGGTACCTGAAATCGAAACGTTTCCATCTTCTTCATTCCTCTAGAGATCTGGCAACAACTTCATCATCAGTTTCATTCCTAATTCTTCTTTCATTCACCTTAGCGGTTAAAGTAGAAAATTCTAGCTCTGCCTTTGTTATCTCCACATATCGACAAAAAAGGCCTGCTCTGTTCCGGTTATTGGGGTTACCGGTTTCATTACAAAAGTTAGCATGGATATCTTATAACCATTGCATGCTTATTGAACCATTCATCCGACGTTCATGACCCCTTGCTGGATAATGTAATAATATGTTTCGTCATAGGGATAAATCTTCCTCTAGGGTCTAATTCTCTGCATTACGCCTAAAATTTTCGTAAGCCATAATTATGAAAACGATAGATTATAAATTTTCTATGAAATGTAAAAGATATGGATTTGAAATGGGAATGATAGATATAAATTCATTTATTTATAGGTGTATCAGAATATAAATTATAGCCGTTGACAACGGCAACAAAACGGTAACAAATTAACCAGGAATTAACCAGGCGGACTCCTAGGAGCGCGCCTAGCACCGAGCGGCGTCCTAGCGCCTCGCCTATATCTGAGCGAAGTCCTAGAGCTTCGTTTCATTGTAGGAGGTATCCTAGGATTACGCTCCAACTGAGCGGCATCCTAGCGTTGCATCTGTTGATGAGCGTGAGCCTAGATCACCATTTCATCAGGCGTAGTTCTAGTATACCGCTTGATCAGGCGCATTCCTAAGACACCGCCCGTGTTTCTGAGCGTTATCCCAGGATAACGCTTCATTCCATGCGGTATACTACGATGCCGCTTGACGCCAGGCGGAATACTACGAGCCCGCCCGAGTAAACCATGTTTAGTCCGGAATTTTTCCCAAATCTACTCTGCTACAGTTGTTTTTCCGGAGTAAATATCAAATACACTCGCTCCACTACGCCATCCATTTACGGACCAAAGAGTAAAGATGATATTTACTCCACCTTTTAGTCGTCCCATTGTGGACGCTCTAAAGTACTATTTCTCAGATATTATCAAAAAATGTGTTTCTATATTATATCTCGATTTCTCTTATTTGTGTATAAAAAAATTAAATAAAGATTAATTTAACCTTAATTATTAGAGAGGACTTGATTTGACTCTTTGGTTTAAAAATTAGACTAATTTATTTTTGGTGCATCATTTGATAACCACCGGTCATGCTTGGTCCCGGTACATAGGAAGCCACATGGAAGTTCAACACAGGTGCTAAAAACACAACATGTGGTATTGTTTTTTTATTTCGATTTACTCATGAATTTATCATAGTTGATGGTTGCTAGCTAATTTTACTACATATTTAATGAGGTTCGTTAGACCTCAAGTTAGTTTAAATTGTTTACTTCGACGGTACCTAGTGAAAGACATGTATAATGTCTATCCAATGGCTTTGAATTGAGTAATTTAGGCCTGGATTCAGATGTATATTTGATATTTTTGGTTTTGGAGTTTGGATTTAGCGTAAAAATCTAACCTAACATTTTGGGTGTTACACATTACAAGCAACACCATCCACATAAAACACCCATATAGATCATGATTTCAGAAACAACTATTAATGTCTAAAAACTGAACAATCAAACATAATATAAACATGGGTGATTTTTTTCAAATAAAATACATAATCTCAAAAAGGAGAAAGTAATCGACGTGCCGAACTAAAATAATATTTAAACGGTGAAATCCGTCTTGCTACTAGTAATACATATAATATCTACTAGTATTACATATAATATCGATATAAGGTAGTCGCCCTATTATTTAATGGTAAAACGATGAAATATTCCTTACTCAACTTAGCCAAGAGGTGTGGGGAAAACATAGTCATTCCTCTAGGGTAAACTAAACAACGCATATTATATAACATATCGATTCAAAGTATACATCGTACAAAAATATACAAAAATAATAAAATACTTAATAATTACAAGAAGGTTATAAGTTTTCACCACGAAATCCTCAATTCACATATTCATCTTTCAAACCGATCGTTGTTAATACCACCTAATTGTTGATAACATAAATACTCTAAAAATATAGTCATCAGGCTTACATAATATACATAACATGATTTCATACAAGTTCATAGTTATTAGTTAGGTGATATTAATAATTTTATTTATATTAATTAGTCCTTAACCTACTATTCTCTAATCATGATATAATTGGAAATGTTTTATAAAACTCTATAACTTCTCAGAAGGAACCAAAAACTAATTCAGACTCTAAGTGATTCAAAAATGTAGAAAAAAATAAATATGCTTAAACCCATCTTAGCCAGTGGACCTGACTCAGAGCGGACCAACAAACCGTCTCTCTAACCTATTTAACTTATCCACAATTCGAAAAGTTAACCTATCTGACTCGGTCTGACTCCTCTGAGTCAGCTTCTAACTCGGTCACCTTCTTTAGATCAAGAATATTAGTTTTCAACAGAATCACCTATCTTCCAAAGGCTCTCTCCTTCAGTTTTGCTATAAACTAAGCCTATTATACCTCTATGGAAATATGAGACAGTCCCCTATAACTTTATAGTATTTTACTGGACCTAATTCAATTTCTACCATACCTACAAACGTTCATGAGCTTGCTGCAATATCACAATCACCACTAAATTTCAGATTTCACACTAGTACTAGTATACTTGTATCTCTTTCAATTTAAGCAAAATGATAGCTCTATGAAAAGATGAGATACTCAACTACAAGTATCATGCTTTTTCCCATGACTAGTTCACACTCTAAGGTAACGAAAACTATCTCAAAAAGTACAACTGTAAGATATAAAATGATGATTATTCTAAACTATAAGCATACGATTGATTCTAGTATATTTCCAAAAACCAACAATTACCCAAGTCACTGTTGACATATTAGCATCATGTATATAAGTAACCTTAGGTTCATAAGTCACATCAGAATCACCACCATTTCCATCATCACTGTTGGGGACAAAATGATGTTCGCCCGAAGTGACATCATCACATCCCGAAGCGATGTCATCATCACGTCCCGATCCCGAAGCGACGTCATCACGTCCCGATCCCGATATATCATCATCACGTCCCGATCCCGAACCAACGTCATCATTTTCCCGAAGAAACGTCATCAAATCCGATGCCCAACTTGGACCGAACCCCAATTTGGACCGAAGTGACGTCATCATTTTCCTGTAATGACGTCATCAATCCCGATGCATCAAGTCAAGAACACGTGGTGGATCCCGTTGACACATGGCGAAACGTGGTGAATCCTCTACGACACATGGCGAGCTTAGAAGAATCTCCATCGACACGTGGCGAACCTTGATGACATGTGGCGAAGGGCTTTTTATTATTATCTATTTTATCCCTATAAATACAATTTTAGAGAGAAGAAGAGGGGGACTTTTGGCCCGATGGAGGCTTCATCTGCTTCATTTTCAACTGTAACCAAGATATGAATAAGAACTCCAACTTCTTTACCCGTGGATGTAGGCTAATCATGGACGAACCACGTTAAATCCTTTGTGTTAATTTAATTTTCGTCTCTCTTTTATTATCATTTTTGGTTGTTTTTTTCCCATGAGAAATTCGGCAGAAACAATTTGGCGCTAGAAACAGGGATGTCTAATGGATTTAGACATACCGGAAACATCAACAATGGAGAAATCATCAGAGAAATTGGACAAACCCTTCAGCAGCAGTTCTGATTTCTTCGTTTTGTTCTTAATCTTTAGATTTGAAATTTTAAAACAACGATTTGAGAAGTTATCTTCTCAAGCATTTGATTTGCAACTTTCGTTTTGAATTCATTGAGTTTTAAATCAAGTCAGAAAACATACTTCTGAAATCTCATCTCAGTATTTTTCTTACAGTAGAAAAAAGAAAGTTTCTATGGAAAATCCAATTTACTACCAAGAAAACTAAGGTTTTGGTCTGTGAAAAAAAAAATAAAAAAATCTTGCCAACAGTAACAGGACCATTGTTTACAAACTCATTTATTCAATTTTGAAAACATCTAGCATCAAAATTTCAACTTGATTTTGGATTTTTTATCATTAGTTGGATCAACTTTCCTAGATATGTTAATGGCTACAATTTTGATGATTAAATAAACGATTTGAATGAATGTATATGTCTTGAATGGGTATATGATTGCAGGAAAGAAGATTGTTTGGAATTGAAATCACCAACAAACTTTGCCTAAGACACCAACAGAAACACTCTTAACGTGTTTGAGAAAAGACCTGAAAGAACAATTCTTCCAAAATGTTTTAAGATTCGAATAATTCAAGATATGCAGCTCATGAACTCAGTCTGTCCACATAGCTTACTATGTGAATCACCTCCGTTATACCTCGAATAATGATCTCCTGATGAAGACTGGCTTTGGGTTTGGAAATACATCAACAAAGTGGTCTTCCTCATCAAGAACTCAGCTGTACAATCAAGATTTTCCAGCTCTTCTCAATGTGCTAACCTGACAAGAAGAACTTTTGGAGAATTTTTTGCTAGCCAACTAAAGCTGCCAGGTGAATTTGTTGCTACTGATGACTTGATAGTTGAAATGATGATGAAGTGGTGCAATACAATGCAGAAACTTGATGAAGAGACGTCTACTGCTGCTCCTACGAATTTGAAATGGTGAAAAAACTTGGCTGGTGTGATAGATGCTGCTGATGATTTCATCACTTTAATTCCTCATGAAAATTTCGAGTTGCGAGACCTTGAATTCATTCCTATAGCCAGCTCGACTTTCAATTGCTAAGACCCCTGCTCAAAAGCTTGAGATCCTCTTTAGAGTTGTCTCTTCTCATCTTGACGTGATGCCTGCTAGTGATGACGTCTACTGCCACAAATTTGAAGTGGTGCTACAGATTTGATGACTTGAAGACTTTGATGATTTGGATCCAAAATTTGATGACTTGATGACTTGATGTGTCCTTCACTCCCTCTTGGGTGTTGATGGTTTTCAACCATCTCATTTTCAATTCTTTCATTCTGTGTTAGAGGACTACTAAACTCACCGAGTATAGTGCATGCTGTTGTTGAAGTGATGCCTGCTACTGATGGCTTCATGAAGTTAAAGTCTACAGTCATTGGTGTTACATGAGCTTGCTTTCAACATTATCAATGGAGGTTAGCTCATCACAAATCTTGCTGGACAAAAATAAACTTTGAGAAACACAATTTGCAGGACAAGATTTTTGTAGCAACAATTCAGTCATAAGATGATGCACTAGGGGCAATTGATACAAACCTAATCATGCTAGTCTTGCTAGACCTCCTCCTTCTCATCTCCGGAACAACGGACAATTCTCGTGTTCAACTACAAATTGAGGCTTATGATCAAGAGGGAAACAACCCAATGAAGTAAACAAGAATCAATTAAGGCGTAAGAAGACATCCAGGCGTAGGAGGGATCAAAAGACTTTGAATTACACACAGGAACCAGCACCATGTATTATCACTAATGAATCAGAGGGCCTCCACTCTCTTGCGGAGACTGACCAACCTGGAAGAGCACTTCACGGCATAAATTGTTAGGTTTCCAAGATATGCTGACCAAGCTGCATCATCACCATCCTAAGGGTCTCCAAGCGCGAGAAACCAAAGCAACGGTAACTGAACCACAAAGACCAAGCCTGCATTAAGAGCCCACATCAAAGTCAGGATTTGGAGCTAAACTCTTGCCCAGACTTCAAGTGTATGCCTTTTCAGGAACAAATGTCAGGTTGTTACCAAACTAGCAGGGTTGCCATATAAACAAGGGAATTGAAGGGTCTTGCAGGAAGGATTTGAAGCTCATGAGTGACTGAGTGAACTAATAAATTGGAGATACATAGTGGAGCTCGTCTTTTCCCTTTTGGTTGTGTCTTCTTTTTGTTTTTGGCGTGTGTAGGTGTCCCAGCATTATGTTCTGCAGTCAAAAGAAATTAGTGGAGCATAGAAGACCAGCAAATTACAAAAATATTGGGTCCTGACAGGACCTGTATATGTTCAATCCAACTGAGTTGCTGGACCAGCATGGATTGCGACATCTGACCCCTGTTAAAATGCTGGAAACTCAGTAAAGAAAGTAAAATTTTACTTGCACTCCACCTACACCAATCTTTTGATTACGATTCAATCCACTTTATGAATGTAAGATGCCTTTGCGACGCTGCACAAATCAATCTCGGAGATGACATGAGGACTTGGGTAACATATTTCGGTCTTGATTATAATGCCCCAAACTCTCTCTAGAAAAATCGGCTTATCACGGGACTACAACTAAAGATATCAAACGACAAGACTCTTGCAAAGAGCTAAGTATCCTTTATTTTTTTGATTTAAAATTTTCTCTTGCTTTGATTTTTCTTGTTTGTATAAGTCATGAAAAGGACTCTTATTGAAAGGTGAACGGCTAAAATGCCACCCACCACAATTATCGGAATGTCTGGCGCAAATAGGCTTTGGCGCGTATAAAGAAATTTACGCCCAATGAATAACCTGACATGTGCCCCGTTCCGATTGCTACTTTGAATTTGAATTCCTGATTGACTTATACATTTATGCAAGATTCAATAATTGGATGAAAGATAGTTTATTAATCAATTTATCATTTTTGGTTAAAACGCATGGAATGATATTATTACGCTAATGTGCGCTTATATATAAGTTTTGCAGCAAAATTCTATTTTTGAATGGATCAGGTTCATACTCTTATCTTGACAAGGCCAAGCAAGAAGTAACTGAAGTAATTTCCTTAAGAGTTTTTCTTCAAACAACTCTCAAGAAAAGGGGGTAAGTTGTTGGGGACAAAATGATGTTCGCCCGAAGTGACGTCATCACGTCCCGAAGCGATGTCATCACCACGTCCCGATCCCGAAGCGACGTCATCACGTCCCGATCCCGATATGTCCTCATCACGTCCCGATCCCGAACCGACGTCATCATTTTCCCGAAGTGACGTCATCAAATCCGATGCCCAACTTGGACCGAACCCCAATTTGGACCGAAGCGACATCATCTTTTTCCCATAATGACGTCATCAATCCTGATGCATCAAGTCAAGAACACATCGCGGATCCCGTTGACACATGGCGAAACGTGGTGAATCCTCTACGACACATGGCGAGCTTAGAAGAATCTCCATCGACACGTGGCGAACCTTGATGACATGTGGCGAAGGGATTTTTATTATTATCTATTTTATCCCTATAAGTACAATTTTAGAGAGAAGAAGAGGGGGACTTTTGGCCCGATGGAGGCTTCCTCTGCTTCATTTTCAACTGTAACTAAAATATGAATAAGAACTCCAACTTTTTTCCCCGTGGATGTAGGCTAATCATGGTCGAGCCACGTTAAATCCTTTGTGTTAATCTCATTTTCGTCTCTCTTTTATTATCATTTTTGGTTGTTTTTTTCCCACGAAAAATTCTCATTTTTGGTTGTTTTTTTTGTTGTTTTTTGCCCATGAGAAATTCAGAAGAAACAATCACCATCATCTTTAATTCAATATTTCATGTATTCTCCTCTCCTTTCATTGATTACTACCCTTTGTAATTGGCCGACCCAAAGGGAGGCCTGGACAATCTGCAGCATGTCAGTCACAACAAATGTCCAAGAAAATTCAAATTTCATAAAATTGAAGTTAAATTTGAGTTATCAATCAAATTAATTAGAAAATTCCATCAAACACAATTAAACAAACAAATTACATGTTCAAAGTTCATCAATTAATCCATTGAATCGATCAATTTGTTCTTCATTTTTTTTCAAAAAATAAAATAAAAATCTCTGCCGATTTGTAAATTTGATCGACTGAAACTTTTATACTCCAGACCATTGATTTGTAACTTCAGATATGATCAAATACGATGAATTGCATAAGCAGAGAATGAAGTTCCAGAGTTACAGTAGCAGAGAATCAGAGAATCAGGTGAAGAAGATAAACATTTCGGATCCGGTCTTCACTGGATCCGACCCACTTGCCCATATTCGGATACATACTTCATTATATCATCATTTCTTCACTATTCCTCCTATAAAATCAATCAAAAACTTTTTCAAAATCTTCATTAGATTGATCTGAATCGATCAATTTCATTATCATATTCATTCAAAATAAATAAAAAAATCGCCAATTCTATGAAACTGATAGATTTGAAGCTTTCATACTTCAATCTCATACAAATAAAATCTTGAAGGGTTCCAAATTTCACTGACTAAATCTTCGTATCTAGTCAATTAAAAGTAGTCTTAATTTACAGAGAACAATAATGGAATGAAATACAGAAATACAGAGAAGGAGAAGAAGACGATAAACCATGAGAAGAAGAAGTTATTTTCACCCAACCTTGCCCGCCCCCACCGTTTCAGCTCATTTACTTGAGCTCGGTTACTGACTCAGCATGTCAAATGAGTCACAGACTCACACCCTCTTTCTCTTCTCAAATATACTGTACTCTCAATCATCAATCAAAATGCAGAACTGGTGTCTCAGAAGCAAAAGTTTCACAAATCCCTAACCGACCCACTTTTCAAATCACGAATTATTCTAATAATCTGGAACAGAATCCTCAAATTGCAAGAAAAACTAGGAATCATAATCAATTTCTGAAAACCCCGTCTTTTCAGCTCAAGAAGAAGAAACATTGATAACAAAAAATTCTTCCACCTTTAATACATTACACAAATAAAAGGGGGACATTAATATAATTAGACATTAAATAAAATCAAAGTAATTTATCCTAAAACGATTTCATATCTTCCACAATTAACAGTTCTGTTTGAATACAATTAACAGATTGTTTTGAATTCAAAATTTAATAAAGATGGAAAATTTTAGTATTTCAACACCAGAAGATGGAATGAAAAAGTTGATAATAGAAAAACAAAAGAATAAATTGATTGATCACAGTACAAAAAATACACAACCCAGATTTCTTCCAGCACTTAATAATTGAATAGATGTTGTAGTTTAACTAGCTTGGTTCGATCTTCAGCTTTAACTAACAAAACTATATTTGGGCTTTAACTAACTTTTAACTCTTTCAAAGAAGAAAATAGACAGAGAGAAAGAGGAGGCGGAAGAGGATCAAGATAGGAAGACTTAAGTTCAAGTTTTAGGATAGAGATAGGAAGACTTAGCTAACTACTGTATTACCATTTTGTTCTTTAAGCTTACCTACACGGCTACACCTGTTTATCATGCGTGTTTTGTGCAACATGTGGAACCAATGGAGTAACAGGACATCCAAGTATGGCATAACATGGTGGAATTTGAATTTGTCCGACCCTTGATTTAGAGTTTTATACAAAAACTACCCATATTTTGTGGATGAATTTTTAATGTGGGTCAAGCGTAAGTGAATATTTTCCAACATGTAGAATCTAACTCGTGGCGGAAAACCAAACTTCACTGAATATTTTAGGAACGAAAATATCGAGGTTGTAGCAATTACACTTGCACAAAATTTGTTAGATAGAATGTCTGAAAAGATTATTTTTCTTTTTATTATTCATCTAAATTTTTTTGTTGTGTATCACTAGTTTATCGGCCCTCACTGTTGGTTAGTGGGTTTATAAAAACCAGGGATTGACATTTGACCAGGCCATGATGGATATAGGATTGAGAGAAAGTTTTGATTTGACATTTGTCGTATTATCACGGACTGAAAAATTAAGAGATCTTGCATTTTGTCATATGTTCACTTTCGAGAGAATAACAAAAATCAGTAATTGTATTGAGATTTCAAAGAAACACCAAAAAGAGGAACGGTTACGACAATTATCAAATGCAACACTATAATAAACATTATCTTTATATTATGTTAAGAATCTTAATATATTGTCTTAATTGAGTTTGATTTATTATAACTTGGTGTCATGTCGGTTTTTCTTAAGGTACTAACAGTGCTAGACGGTGGATGAGGAAGCAAAATTGAAAATATGACAAGCAAAAGACAAAGTAAGAAAACAAGCGAAAGAAGAAATGGAATTGATAGAAGAAAGATGGATTTTGCTGAGTAAAATAGATAATTTGATATTATGTTTTTATGCTTTGTCATGTTTTTTTTCTTGATCGGCCTTGCCATATTACCACTAATTTCTTCTCCAAATTCTCTCTCACGGTAATGTACAATCTATCTTATACAGATTTATAAACTTATCAACTATTTTTTCCGCCATCTCCGTTTTTCTAATAAGCTCACACACCACCTTCTTCGTGTGAAAAAGATGACTCTTGTTAAATTTAAATTGATTGATTTATTAAAAATTATAAGTTTTAACTATTTTTACACCTGATTTACCCATTCATTCCTTATTAATAAAATTTGGGCTATGTACCATGGGCCACAATTAACTATGACAAATGGTTTGTGCAACAATAAAAATATTTTGCAGTTTGTGAAAATACAAGGATATCAAATACACCACTAAATTTTTAGTTTAACCTATATAGACACACTTTGTATAATTTTTTCGATCTTATAAAGGTTAAAGATTAATTCAGCAAGGTGATCTTGGTAATAATCTAAATTCAACTTAAGAACAGATTATAGAACTACAAGGGTATGATTAACGCATAAGTGTACTTACTTAATTAAAACAAAGGCAGTTATAATACAGAATAAGTAAGTAACTAGAGATTTCCTCAACATTTCTATATCCTAAGTCTAACATAACGAAAGTGACTTCAGTAAGCAATTCAAGCGACTGAGTTCTGGAACTGAACTTGACAACCAAACTTGGCATACCAACGCTTAGTGGGTTTAACCGAGCAGTGCTCCAACAGTTTGGGCTACAAAACTAGTGTCCAAAATAGGGTCATCTTGATAATCCTTGAATTTGTCCCTGTTAGAGTCATTAAGTATCTGTTAGTTAGTGTTAGTTAGTCCAATAAACCACATGTGTGGATGTCTTGTGTGGGTTCTCCTGAGAACGTGTTATCTATTATGTGTAGGATAGCTAAGCAAGTGTACGTTAGCATGCTTTATATTTGGTAAAGCATATCTCTTGTAAAAGACAATCATAGTTTTACAATTTGTTTCACATTTTATCTCAATTGCTCAAAACTCTTTCATGGTATCAGAGCTCAATCTCTGACGAGTTGATTCTTGATCCAAATTCTTCAAATACTTCTCTCTGAACAAATCTAGAAATACTTAAAATTCTATCAATCCTTCAATACTAATACTTCTAAACAACATCTACAATGGAGAATGCTAATACATCTACCTCTACCAATTCACACTCATCAACAAATGCTACAGATCTCTACCAACAACATCAGATTCAATTGCCTTTTCAAAATATTTGTAATTTTTTTTCCTTGAAGTTAAGTTCAACAAACTACCTTCTCTGGAGACATCAATTTGAATCTATACCGATGAGTACTAACCTTCTAAGATTTGTTGATGGATCATATCCAGCTCCTCCTTCAATGATTCTTGTTAATGAGGTACTTCAATCAAATCCTGAACATGTTTTCTGGTCAGCTACAGATCGTTTTGTAGTGTCCTGTCTCAATGCAACCTTTACTCAATCAATTTCTTATGGAGTTCTTGGATTAACTACATCAAAAGAATATTGGGATTATCTCAAATCTGAGTTCAATCTTCAATTCTTTGCAAGAAAGTCAATGCTCAGAGGACAAATACAGTCAATAAAACAAGGTAATCTTTCAATTCTTGATTACTTGTGTCAGATTAAAGAAATCACTGACAATCTTGCTGCAATTAATGAAAAGATTACAGTTGATGATATTGTTATTCATACTTTGAATGGTCTCAATAGATGTTTCGACCAATTTGTTATTTCTTCCCATAATAGAGAGAAACAATACACTTTTGGTGAGTTAAGATCAAGACTAGTTCATCATGAACAATGGCTTAAATCTCAAGACCAAGAATCATCTATTTTACTTGACTACACAAATACAACTTCCTATTCTAAGAAAACACAGCATTATCATAAATCTCCACAAACTACTTCAAGAAATTTTGAGAACAGGACTCCTACAGATTTTTCTGAGGTTGAGTGTCAAATATGCAAAAGACTTGGTCATACTACCAACAGATGCCATTGGCGTTACACTCCACCAACAACAAATTCAAAACCAAATACTTCTAATTCTAAGACAAGATCTCATCAAGCTTTTTATACTTGTTCTGGTGTAGAACAACATGAATCTGATTTTGTGGTCAATGCATAATGGATTCCTGATTCCGGTGCTACTGCACACATCACCAGTAACCCTGCATTGTTACATGATTGCAGAACTTATTATGGTACTAATAAGATGATGATTGGCAATGGTAAGTACCTCCAAATCTCTGGAATAGGTGAAGCAATTTTAGTTCTTGAAAATTCAGAATTTTTTCTAAAAAAATGTTTTGTTGGTTCCTCTGCTTACACTGAATCTTATTTGTGTCTGTGTTGATAATAATGTGTCTTTCAACATGCCACCTTGGGGATATAATATCAAGGATTTAACCACTGATGAATTAGTTGCAGAAGGAGCAGTTTGCAATAATTTGTATCCAATTCAGGTTACACCACCTCCTACTAAAGCCTTTAATTCAATTCTTGGTTCCTCTTCCATTTGGCACAAAAGGTTAGGCCATCCTTCTTCACTTATTCTCAAGAAATTATTAGCTATTCCATCTATACAACTCACAGATCATAATTTGGACTCTTTTTGTCATGAATGTCAACTTGGTAAGCACACTAATTTGCCTTTTCAATCCTCAAAGAGAATTTATATTTCTACTTTACATCTTGTTCATTGTGACATTTGGGGTCCTGCTCCAGTCACATCCTTAGAGGGTTTCAGATACTTTATTCTATTTGTGGATGACTTCAGTAGATACCACTGGATTTACCCTCTAACCGCAAGAGATGAATCTCTTAAATGTTTCCAACACTTCAAACTTCACAATGAGAAGCTTCTGTCTACTTCAATTGTTTCCTTTCTGTGTGATGGAGCATCTGAGTTAGTTAAGGGACCTTTTAGAAGTTTTCTTGCATAGTGTGGCATTACCTTGAGAATTTCTTGTCCCAAAACTCCCCAGCAAAATGGTGTTGCAGAAAGGAAAATTAGACATATTACTGAGGTTGGTAATACTCTCTCTTTTCAAGCTTCAGTTCCTAAGTCTTTTTGGTATGATAGCTACCTTACTTCCACCTTTATTATAAACATACTTCCTTCAAAAGTCTTGTATTACAAAATCCCTTTTGTAATTTTGTACAATGAGGTCCCAGACTATAGTTTGTTCAAGATTTTTGGATGTAGTTGCTATCCCAACATGTCTTATTTTAGGAAAGACAAGCTATGTCCAAAATCTGTCAGGTGTACCTTCTTGGGTTACAGTCCTCTCTATAGGGGATATAATGCTATGAAAATTCCACTAAAAAGGTAGTTGTCTCCTGACATGTTATTTTTGATGAGTCCAGTTTTCCTTTTGCTGCTCCTGCCATTTCACAATCTACCACATCTGATGTTGTTCATCTACAACTTGGCCCATGTGGCAGATTTGATACTCCAGTTGCTTCTTCTACTGCTCAGCCATCTACTTCTGCCGTGGAGAATTCTTCTTCTGAAGAATTTGTTTTAGTGCCATTACCTTCAGTTGTACCAATTGTTACTGGAATTCAAACAAGATCCAGATCTGGTGTTCAAAACAGAAAGCCCTGCCACCAGATTTTGTGGCAAATTGCACAACTTGTCATTCCAGTTCATCTGCTTTCCTTTCTGTTTTAAATGCACCTGCTGATCCAAAGTCATACAAAACAGCTTGTAAAGATCCTACATGGGTTCATTCTATGGATAAGGAATACACTGCCTTAATGAACAATGAGACCTGGACACTAGTACCATATGTTGAGGGCATGAATGTTCTGGGTTGCAAATGGGTTTACAAAGTGAAGTTAAACTCTGATGGCTCAGTGGAAAGGTATAAATCTAGTCTTGTTGCTTAGGGATACTTGCATCAAGATGGAGCGGACTACTCAGAAACCTTTAGTCCAGTTGTCAAGACTACAACAATCAGATGTGTTCTCACTATAGCATTGAGCAACCATTGGGTTCTGCAACAACTTGATGTTTCAAATGCATTTGCTACATGGATTCTTGGATGAAGATGTCTACATGGATCAGCCACCTGGGTATGTTCTACAACTCATCCTACTCATGTGTGTCATTTATAAAAATCACTATATGGACTTAAAAAAGCTCCTAGAGCTTGTTTTACAAGATTCAGTAGTTTCCTACTTGATCAGGGATTTGTAATGTCCACATGTGATCACTCTATGTCCATCTATCATACCACTTCTGAAATGATGATTCTCCTGCTATACATAGATGATATCATCCTTACTTGATCTTCTAGTACATCAGTTCACAAGTTTATTAAGGTATTGGGCAGTGAGTTTTGTATGAAGGACCTAGGCCCTCTTTACTATTTTTTGGGGATTGAGTGCATTTGGTCAAAGAAGTCAGAAACACTTTTTCTTACTCAACAGAAATATATTATTGAATTACTTCAGAAGGCTGAGATGGTGGATTGCAAACCCAGCACCACACATGTTGTTTCTGGTCCTAGATTATCAGTTTATTGTGGTACAACTTTAGTGTCCCCAACATTCTACAGAAGTTTGGTAGGTGGTCTTCAGTATCTTACTATGACCAGACCTGATATTACTTATGCAGTGAACTATGTTTCACAGTTCATGCATTGTCCTTCTGATCTGTATTTTCAATTGGTTAAAAGAATTATGAGATATCTTAAGGGTACTGTAGGCTCTGGAATCACTATTACTGTTGGTGATGTGGGACAAGTGAGTGCTTACTCTGACTCAGATTGGCAGGTTTTCCAGATACTAGAAGGTCTACCAGTGGATATGCCATTTTCCTTGGATCCTCTTTGGTTTCTTGGTCCTCCAAGAAACAACCAACCATTTCTCGCAGTTCTGTAGAGGCAGAGTATAAGTCCCTTGCAGTTACTTCTTCTGAACTGTTATGGATATCCTACTTGTTGAGAGAACTTCATCTGCCTGTTTCAAAATCTATGGTTTTATACTGTGACAACCAGAGTGCAACAAACTTGCTTTCAACCCAGTTTTTCATGCAAGGACAAAACACATTGAAGTGGATTATCATTTTGTTCGAGAATTGGTTTCACAAGATTTTTTGAGGATTGCTTATGTTCCTTCCCAATATCAACTGGCAGATCTGTTTACCAAGGGGTTATGCACTTCTATCTTTCGATCTCTTTCTGACAAGCTCATGTATCTTGCTGATACACAGCTCGAGGGGGAATGTTAGAGTCATTAAGTATCTGTTAGTTAGTGTTAGTTAGTCCAATAAACCACATGTGTGGATGTCATGTGTGGTTTCTCCTGAGAACGTGTTATGTGTGAGCTATTATGTGTAGGATAGCTAAGCAAGTGTACGTTAGCATGCTTTATATTTGGTAAAGCATCTCTCTTGTAAAAGAAAATCATATTTTATAATTTGTTTCACATTTTCTCTCAATTGCTCAAAACTCTTTCATTCCCTTGTACCATATATTGTTATCTCCCTTCTACCCTATATAGGTTGATTGAACGAGACTATAATTTATAATGTTGAGCTTAGAAATTTAGAATTGGGGACTACTAGTCAGCATCATTATTGTAGTTTTGATTCGAGGTAGAAAGTACTGGAAGTTGTTTTTTGATCGAATGAATGTTTGCAGTAGAAGAATATCTTCAATTTCACCGATTTAACTAATTTCACCTATAAAAATTTTATTTCAGATTTAACCAATTTCACCAATTCTGATCCTAGATAGCCTTTTAATCGATTTGAAACCATTGATGAAGTCGACTTTTGAATCTTTACAAACAATATTGTAAGAAATATGTGTATTGTGTATAAGAGAAGACGACATTTGATTGAAAAACAACTAGTGAATATGCATCAGAATGCTCAGTTTAAGAGGGTGAATCAATAGGAATAAAATCCGCAAAGTAACAAAGATGAGAAGAAGCGCTGAAAGGTCGTTGATTTCTCGCAACTAAATCTAAATAAGTTATTACACGGGCATCCAAAAAAAGGCATTTATGCCCCTAACGATGTCAAATGTCAGGATCGTTAATTAAGGGAAAATAGATTGGGAAACAATCTTCGCATCTGGGTATGAAGGCCTTAGCTTTTAAAAGTATATGAGGTATCGTTTTAGTATCTAGTGAATACATTTTTATCGTTTTATTACTAGTCATTATTTTTATACTAATTTTATTATTTTAATGTTTTAACAAATGATACATATAAAATCTAAAATTACGAAAAAATACAACTAGACAAGCTAAATTGCTAATAGAACTCATCAATTGTTAATAGAACTCATCAGTTTAGCTACACTGCTAATTTATGGAGTTGGTGAGGAGTAAAGGAGGGTCTTGACACGGGCAGGGACAAAAGTTGGTCTTAAGGCTAGTTGAAGTTGGTCTTAGTTGGCGAAGAGAAAAGTAGAAGTGGTCGGTGGAATGAAGACGTGGCAGACAAAATAAAGAAAAGAGAAGAAAGAAGGTGAGGACGTAGTGAGAACAAGTCTGACAGTGGGACCTTCCTGGTCAGTACGTGGCTAGAGGAGGAGTGGCACCTGGGAGAACGAGAGTAGGTGGAGGTATAAAAGTCGAGAAAAGAGAAGAGGGGACTTCTTTTCAGCTGGAGTTTTTGAGACGTATATAGCGAGGCTGGATGGTTGGTCTGGTGGACGTCTAGGTTTCTGACGGAGAGAAAAACAAAAAAGGCTGATAGCGGAAGAAAAAGACAGTAAATAAAAGATTTCATTTTTATTTTATTTTCAAACAAGGGGTTTAATTTTTTCTTTCCACTCTTAGGGGGTGTTTAGTAATCATTATTATAATAGATTATGAATCCATAATCAATTATCCATTCCATGGTGTTTGGTAATCATTATTATAATAGATTATGAGCTCATAATCACTTATCCAACCCATTGTATAGATGTTTGTTAAAATTTATAATAACTGATTATTTTAATCATAATTTAAAAAAAATCATTATTTTTATAAGTAGAAAAAAATTGTTTATAAAAATTACCATAATCAATTTTTTTTTTAACAACAATGAATTAGATTTTTTTCCTTATTTTCTCTAAACTATCAAGAGAGAGACAAAAAACAATAGTGGACTAAAAAAAGTTCGTAGATCATCATTCTTTCCTCTCCTCTTCGAGAGCATTTTTCTAAGATAATCAATTATTCCAAAAATATGTTTGTTAAAATTTATTAAAAAAATGATCAATAGCATAATCATTTTTCAATTTATGATTATCTATAATCATAAATGATAATCATAATTTTTACCAAACACCCCTTATAATTTATTTTAATGGATTTTAAAAAACTCATTTTCATATCTTTCTCAAATTTGTGACTAGAGTTTAAGGCTAGTTGAACTGATCTATACAACAACAGACTATTATGATTTGAATAGATTAGTTCTTGATTTTTGTTTATTAATTTAATGATAATATGAGTTGTTGTTTCATCTGTACGATACAATAACATATGCGTATAATTATTAGGATCACAAATACATTTGTCTATTTATTTGATATTCCATGCTTTGGTTCAATTCTTTGATGGGGTATGCTTAGAATAGTCGGGTATTATTTATGAACCTATATTTAGTTTCGTATAAATTTCTTACTAATGCAATTTGATTAGGGCTGCAAAAAAACCCGATAAACCGACAAAACCGGACCGAACCGAAAATATACTGAACCGAGCTAAACCAAAAATGGTAATTAACAGTCTTAGATTAAAGAAAACCGGTTGATCCCGGTTCGGTTTTGGTTCACTCCTAAAACCGAACTGAAACCATCGGTTTAAACCGATTATTAAGAACCGTAGGATGATAGGGTCAGATTAAATACAGGTCGTCGATTTTATTTCTAACCTAACTAAACTAATGTCTTCCTCCCCCTCCCTCGACCTCATTTCATTTCCAATTTTCTTCTTCTTCGTGCAGAGGAAGACGCAGTCGCAGAGCTGAGGAGCACAGGCTGCAAACCATCACGAATCAAGATCATCTTCTTCTCATTCTTCTTCTTTCCTATCAAGTTCTTCTTCCAAACAATCACCATATTCACCACCACAGTTCCACGCCAATGGAACCCTAGAAGCTAGAGCGGAAAAATCACTGGGTTTTGTTAACTCAATAGGTACGGCGTATCATGTTATATCCCTAATTTTCTTTGATTATGAAATATGTGTTAGAATGTTATAAATGTGAAAATAAGGGTTTTATAAAATTAAAAAAATTGAGGATTGTTGAAAATTATGGCTACTTAGTTTAATTTAGTTACTAATATAAACTGGGTAAAAGTTATTTTTGATTTTTTACTTATCTAATGCTAACTTTCTTGTATTGCAGACTTGTAGTTTATAAGTCTATTTGATTTCTGATCATGCACGAATCTAATTCAACACCTTCAGTAAGATTCTCTACTTGCTTAGCTATACAAAAAATTTAATTTGGAGTTGTTGATTTGAGTTAGTGTAAATATGTATTTCAAATCCATACACAAGTATTTTAATGGAGTACGAATTTTTATCATTAACAAATGGTGGTATAAAAGGTCATCAGTATTATCATACTACTAGAGGAGGAATAAGTAAGAAAACAGATTATGATCATCATCAGCAGTACTAATCATCAAATTACTCTTTTTCTTCTTGTTTAATGGAACCAAAATCTGTTGCATGTTCATCAATTAGAAATGGAGCTCATCATGCTGATAATATATCATCATCACCATCTCAATCTAATACCACAGACCATGATTTTCTTGATTTGTCTTTCAAGCTTTCTTTTTATCATTAAGGCATGGGAGTTTTGATTAGTACTAGAACTAGAACTAAGGCATTAATTTCTATCTTTTAGTTTTTTCATCACGCTTTATTTTCCACTCTACTTTCTTCCGTGTCTAGCTAGTGTAGTTGTTGGAATATCCCCGCAGTATTAGTAATAGTAGTATGGGAACTGAACCAAATCTACAACACAGTCTTTTGGTTCTGCTTTTGCTGTGAAAGTGTTTGGAAAAATAGCTAGCTAGAATTATCTTTTTTCAAAGTTAAATGTGTAAATTTCTTTGCAGGCATCTGTTTCTTATAATGCAATGCATCCACCTCCACCTCCACCTAATAAATGCTCAGCTACAGTTGATGATCCATCTGATCCAGCTCTGTTTATGGACTTGACCCTTGCGGACTTTTTAGGTTCTCTTGCTAAGTCCACGTTCATCCATATTGACATAGATGAAGATTGATCATTTTACGGCAGGTAACTAATTTTCTGAATCTTTCAATTGTCATCAATTATTGTCGATCCATTTTAATTACATTGTACTGTATACATGGCATTTTCGAATTACTTATGGGAAGAGTTAGGTCCACCCAATAGTTACCCTCCATGTTGGTTTGACGTATATATTGGTGTCACCTTTGACTTAAGGAGTTGTCTTCTAACACTAGTTTCACTTGGAGCGTATTTGCACTACCACTTTTGTAAATGAAATGTTGGTTATAAGGCTCCTTCTTTTGTGTAGTGCAGCTATTTGGTATTGCATTTGGAGTGGTATCTGTGTTGTGAGAGGAGTTTCTTTTCAGTGACACAGTCATAGAGATTCAGATGACTGTTGCAGTGAGCTATCTTGCTTATGGGCCTTTACGTGCAAGTGTAACATTAGTTTTTGTGGTTATGTTGTTCCAACATGCATTAATCTACAATAGGAACATGAAAACATGTTCATTTTTTCTTATGATGACCGTCTGTTTCCTTTTGGTTCCGCTATCTTACAGTCATAGTAAGTGATTGAATCTTATGAAAGTTAGATGAGATACTACAAGCATGGTTGCATCTTGTCCACTTTCTCATAGTGTTTTGCTGGACAGGTGTACTATGTAACATCACTTTTAGACCAGAATTTGGTGTACTATGTTTTCCTCCTGTTTTGGATTGTTACTTGTTAGTGCTTAAGTCAAAGGTGACACCAAACATTGACAAAATCGAATAATAATGATTTGTTTGTTGCTATGAATTTTGTAACAGAAGAAAGGCTTAGAAAAACCGAAACCGAGTCGGTATGAAACCGAACCGAACCAAATCTGTTGATGGCAATTATCGGTTTTCAAAACTAAAAACCGAGACTATCGGTTTCGGTTATGGCTGTGTCAAAAACCAAGCCGAACCGTACCATGTGCAGTCCTGAATTTGATGGCGCATGTTTGGATTCAGTCTTTTGATGTGTCATACTTAGGGTGTCCCACTGATATATTCGACTATATACATATAATAGGTGATGTCAATAGAACGACGAATAGATAAATATTCAGGAGTTATGTTTCACTTCAGTAATTAAATAAAAAATAGTAGTAGATACTATAAACCTTGGTTAGCGACTATCTTTGCAAATTTATTTTATTAATTTAGTTTATTTTTTCGGTTATTATTCTTTTAAAAATCAGAAATCCATATCTTGTTAGTTAGTCGATTAGGAACACTGATTACAGTATTATCCCCGTTCCCTGTAGATTCGACCCGTATTTACCATTTCTACATTGTAGACGCTATATAATTACGATTGTTTTATATATATATATATATATTAAAATCCAATCAGTACTTTTTCTTTCCCATGGTCACTTAAATCAGTGGATATAGTAATACTGGAACTAAGTCTAAAAATATTCCGAAGGTACCTGAACCCTAATTATTTGTGAACTCTTACAATTTAAGCATTCAACAGTTTCAATGATTACGTGGACTCGAGCTATTTGCGTAAATTCCTTATAGGAACTCAATTAAATAGGGAAAGTACCATGCTATTTTTTGGTCATTATTGAAGATGTATACTTAATTAAGCTTACAATCTCAATGGTTTGACTTTGTGAACTATAATTTGTTATGCTTTTATGCGCCTTGTGCATTCTTTTATGGTTGTTTTTGCGCTCATTTAATCAATTCTATTTATTAGTACTCAATTAGCAAATTAGGTCAGTTTCTTTTCGCTACTATGTTATTGTCATAGGAAATAAACTTCTCACTGTTTCTTTGAACGGAACCTTAATATACCCATTTCAAGTAAGAACTAACAACCTAATCTTGAAATTTAGGTTTCTTTTCTTAACATATTTTCTTGTATTTTTTTTGTTCATTGATTGTCTAGTTATGTGTTGTTGTTTTATGATTGTTTATATTGTTGTCGTTAGACTTTGTTAGTAATATAATTGTTTTTAGGTGGTGGCAGTTGTTCTATGCCGGCTCAATTACACACTACAAGAACGAATTTGTGCGAAATTTACAAAATCTTATTTTGAGCTGAAATGTAGTATGCACAAAGTTGTACCGGGTTTACTAGTTTTTTTTTTTCTCAATGAATTGTGAGAAGAAGAATTCAATTTTGAAATTATTATAAGTTTTATTGATGTTAATGAATAGTTTTTTTAGTCTTACGTGCTGCATCAGCTACTATTAGTGTTATTGTGTTATTCCATGATTACTTGCTTATTTTCTATCCTCAGTTTGAAAAACGTTTTTATATGAACTATAACTGGCTTTTATTTTGTTTTACAAATACATCTTTTCCAGATACAAAAGTTTACAAACATAGACTATATTTGTACGAATTTTGCATTGTGTTGCAGTACAATTTTTATACTCTGCGTCATGTTTTGTTTTACAATACAAATTTTATGTCACTAGACAAATTTTGAGACATAACCCACATTTTGGGTCGATGAGTAAATTTAGTCTTAGAAAGCAAAGTTTGGTGCTCATTATAAACTTTTAATTATAGGGAAAATATTTAGGTGTAGAGTTCAGTCACAACGCTAGTTTTAGGTCATGGAATAATTTTTTATTACGAGGCATGGATCATAAGCATATTTTATATTATTAAGCGAAAACTTGTGCCACCTTAGAAGATTTTAAGTCATCAATTACCTCTGAGTTACGATGCGAGTGATATTTTGGGGTTACGTAAGAAATATTGCGCAATGAGGTACATTATTGGTTCCAAAGCAGATTTTGGGTCACTTATAATATACGAGTCATATCTCATATTTTGGGGTCATGGGGCATAATTTTAAATGATATGGTATATATTGTGTCGTGAGATAAATATTGAGATATAATGGCTGGTTTTTGGGGAAGGTGTGGATTCTGGTCACGAGGCGGATTTTTAGTCACAGGGTATATTTTTGGATATTTTTGGATCATGGGGTAGTTTTCCAACGAACTAGATTTCGACTTAGAACAATAGATATAATCACAAAAATTTCTTAGGACACCATTACACTAGATACACAAAGTTAGTCATTAAACAAATTTTGGTCACAACGCTGATGTTGGATTATAATGGCAATAGTGCAGATTTAGGATCACAGGTAAAATTCTAGAGTGCGTGGCATATGATTAGATCTACGTTGCATACTTTCTTAATCTGCAAATTTTGGATATATTCGAGCCACATGATACATGACAAGTTACTATGGTAGATAATGGTGCAGATTTCAGGTTATGGCCACAACTGGCTGCTAAAGATATGCTTCATATGAAGTTGACGGATAACGACTGCGTCTCTTGAGCGAGATCGAATGTCACTGTATCTATGGGAAAGAGGAAGAATATGCAAAAGAAGCAAAGGTAGATTCTGAATTTCAATTTTTGTAGAGGATACTTCAACTACTAATTTATAAAACGCTCCAATTGTCTACTATTTTCTTGTTAGAAAAAAACACTATGGATATTACTTTTCTTTCTCTAATCTAGCGTTTTTAGGGCACTTAAACAATATTCACCATCAGCGTCTCTCCGTTGCTCAAATCTGCTCTATTTTGAACGGATCTGAGAAGAAATTCCTTATTTGTTTACTTGTCTCTTTATCTTAGTTGCAGTTGCAGTTGCAGTTTATTTAGGTTTAGTTTTTCATCATGTTTTGCACTTACCTTTTGTAAGGTGTATGCTTTTCAATGGTGCTTTTCTTTTGCCCTTCAATGGTGTTGCTCTATTTTTGCTTATAGAGCAACTATTTGTGTTATCAATGGTGAATCTTTATTAGGGTGTTTGGGGGTTTTGCTCATTGGTGATGCAATATGGAAGAGTACATATTTCTCAAGAAGAAAACAATCTAACAAAATGGGTGGCTTTCATGCTAAAAACCATTCCTTCTTCGATTAATTTGTTTTTTTCTTCGTACATGTATTTGTTCTACATCGGGTTTCTTTCTTTTTCTCTTGTTGGATCTCTCGATCTTGTACTTTTACTATTGTTTATGCCAAAAAAAATTTCGACTAAACAACCAATCAAACTCTTGCATGTAAATTAAAGATTGAAATCGAGTAATAGAGAAACATCCTTTTGTCAATTTTACAAAATCATTTCCATAAGATATGATATATATGATTACCCAACTTATCATTTTCGGTTTATGATCTTTACACTTTTCAATTAAGAAGATATAACACAAAATTTTAACTTAATCCAGTTACTCCCCATAAATTCATACCTAGAAATCTCCTCTTGATATTCCTAAGTTTATCTCTCTTTTTCCCAATTTTTTCCGACCCTCTCTCTGTTGCCTGGCTTCTTCTATTTATAGATTTATTTACTGGGTCCCTCTTTATTCAACGTGTCATTTTTCTCCAGATTCGTCATCGTTCTTTGATTGATTCTTCTTTGGTTCGATCCATTTTATTTCGATGTATCCATCGTTCTTTTACTTTATTTCATCTTCTGATCGGTGCGATCATATAGTTGACAGATCACTCTTAATTGCTTTTTGGTACGATGCTTTACATATTCAACACATGTCTTCCGATCCTTATAAACTTCCTTTATCTCGATCATTAAAATAATATGAGTAATCATTACTTTTACTTTCTCGATCAATTAGCATTTAATGATGTTTGTTTTGTTCAATGTAATCTAACTTTCTAGATCTTATGTGTCCTTCATGCAATTCATCGTTCAGCTTTCAGGAAATGTTCCATATCTATTTGATACTCGATTTCTTCAAAGAAAATTTGATTGTGTGCTTCTCGTTCTTTTTAATTTGATTGCTTCCTATCTTAATCTTCTTCCACGTGTCGTGCTTCTTTAATTTACTAACAACTTGCCCCCTTCTTCTTCTTTTTACAAAATCATCTTGCGGTCGATCCAAAATTTTGAAAAATGGAGAAGAATTTATCTATTTTAACTTTTTTCAGTCTTTTTTTCGCACGTTATCCTAGTTTTCCGCCGACATTAATTATACTAGCACGTTACCCATTTTTTCGGCTTTGCATTTATTAATCCTATGTTTTTTCAATTTTGTCAGTTACACTTTTTCCAATAGAATCAAATCTTTTACTGGATTATTTCCTTTTCCCATATTGTGGCGGTTCTAATTCTCTCCTTTAAATACTCTGCAGTCTTTTTTAATGTCTTTTACTTCTCATAGTTATTGCGCTTTGTCTTCCTTAGACTTTTCAAATTCTCCCAATTACTCAGGAGTTTTTTCCTCATCAATCGATTTCTTCTTTACTTTTGATTAGACAATTGTTCACTTCTTTTCTTCACGTAAGTAATCTTGTTTTATTTCTTGCATTTTATTTTCTTTGATTCATGTTTTCTTACCATAATTAAAATGATGGTTATCTTTTACATTGTAATTATTTCTAGATAATTTCTTCACACATTAACCTTCTTTTTCTTATACTTCTTTTCCCTCAGATTTTACACTATGCCTCACAGAAAATCTGATGCTACTGGTAACCAGAGTGAAAACAGAAGATCGATTAGATCTTCTACTTCAAGATATGCTGTTACTCGTCCTGTCCATGATTCATCTCCTGGTGTTCCCACCCCTGCTGCGTCTCGTACTGTACGTAGTTCCACTCCTGATATTCCTAACCCTGCCCCCAAGAGTAAAAGGGCCTTGTCTATCTATAGCTATCGATCTATGAACATCGAAGAATTCAAAAGAAAACATAATCTCAAAGGATTTAGAGTTTCTTTCTTTGATGACAGTTCTGATATGATGACTTATGACTCGATGAGAAGCTTTCAATATAGCCATCATAGATTATTAATTTCTGCTGGTGCCTTAGAAGCTGGCCTTCGTCTCCCTTTATATGAAAAGAATAACCCCTTTCAGTTCACAGTTCTTGCTACTCGCAATAAGGCTCCCCACACTCAACCCCGATCCATTACACAGTACAATGGTAATTGGTGGCGAATTCTTGATGAATGCATTCTTCGTAGTGAGGGTCGCACCCATCTTACTTGCTACGTTCCCAATCCTTCAGAATGTATCCATTACACACCTGAGAATTTTCAGAATACATATGGTGATGGCATCACTATTAAATTTTTTGTTAAATGGAGCGATAGCCCTGTTCGCAAATGTTCCAAAGGATTTCCCTTACTTCGGGAGGTCGATGACCCTAGAATTAAAATAGCTCCATATACCAAAGTCGATTTTTCTTCTAATGAAAGAATCCGTCGGGAACACGATTACAGATGGTATCGTACCCCTATTTTAATTGAAGGGCCCTGGGTATGTGGTGATATCCCTAATAATGAAATCCAAGATCTCCGAAGCTGTTTCCCAAACTACTGTCCATGGAGATTAAACTTTGACGATTATAGATTTGAATACAAGGTTCGAATTTTACATTTCATGTTTCGTTCTTAAGATATATTGTATCGATCTTTAATATCTTCTTACAATATTTTAACTTTTTTGGTTTCAGGTTGATCCATCTTTAGATATTGAAGTTCCTCTTCCCCCACCTGAACGCAGTATTCAGATCGATGAGGGTAGACAAAGGATCGAACCCGTAGTTGAGGGTAAAGGGAAGCGAAAATTAGTGCTTGCGGAGAAGAAAAAGAAAAAACCTAGAACTCTTGTGCTTGTATCTGATGTCGTAGAAGAGAGAATTACAGATTTTACTAGTGGAGAAGGAAGTTCTGCCGCTGCTTTGCCATCGGAACAACCCAATCCCATTGTTGTTATTCCCGCTTCTTCTATTCCAGCTGAAACTGTAGTATCGAGACAACCCGATCCTTTCGATGTTGCACCTATTTCTGGTACTTCAACTGATTTTTATGATTCTATTTCCCCTCTACCTTTTGATTTTGTGATTGATTCCCCCGTACCTGATAGTGGTACATTGATAGTTTTTTCTGGTTTTCCTCAAGAAGAGGGAGATGATGTTGTTATTGATGAAGAAAATGCTGATGTAGTGAATGAAGTAACCCATGTTGAAGAAGAGAATACTTTAGAAAAGAATAATGCTGAAGTAAATCAAACCGGTGGTATCGAAGATTATGTAGAAAAAGTGAATGTCGAAGTCGATGCCACTCTCTTTGAAGAAGCAAATGATATTATTAACGAAGATCGTACTGAAAAAGAACCTTCTCCTCCTTCTAATACGATCGCTCCCAGTGTTTCAATCCCTTCTGAAGTTGAAGGTACTGTTGGGGTATTTTCTGAACCGATCGTACCTATTGAGGCTTTGGTTCGATCTTCTCCTGTTACCCGAGCCCATACGCGTTTCAGTAGGTCTTAATTTAACAGGTTTGTCTGGAAATATACGTACCCATATTTTTCCACCACGACGCGCATATCGTGTCATTGCTCGTCGCCCTGCTTCTATTTGTCTAGATGTGATCCAGGCCGGTTCAAGTGCCTGAAGAGCATATCTACCGAAACTAATATGGCTCGTTTTCAGGGAGAGCTAATGCTTGTTGGGTATTTTGGTTTGACACTGCTTCATACCCAAAGAGAAGCGAGCTACATCTGAGCTAAGCTTGGAGATGGAAGTCTTCTTTCGTTTCTCGACGGTGAAGTAAGACCAAGCTCATACTGCTGAGGTCGATGCTGAGATACCCAATGCCGATCCCTCTACTCAGAAATCTCTTTCTAGTCAAAATTCCAGTACCAGAATCGATGAAGGTATTAATCTAATCGGTGACGAAGAAGAGGCTTACAAATGGTTTCTTTCTCAGGGACTTTTGAATACCTCAGCATATCCTGATGTTCTTAAATCTGACACATCTTCCATGTCTCGATTACGGGATGCACTTAGTGCGATCCCATTAGAAGAAACTCGGTATGCGTGGTCTAAGAACGATATTTTCGATCGAGCGTTTCCTTTGAATCCTCCTTCTTCCTTTACTGAAGCTTTAGCTGTCGCTGAAGGTCCATCGTATTCTTACCCACAACAAGCCTTGGCCCAACTTCAACATAGCACCGATTGTTTGTTTAGTGCTTATAAATTTATAAGGCTCGGGCCACTATGTTGGGGTTACTGTTCAAGAGCGAATTAGATAGGATGAAACGAGGGAGTGATGTGTTACAACAAGTAAACGATGATTTGAGGCAGCAAAACGATCTTCTTCAACAACAACTTCAATAATTTCAACAACAACATGAAGAACAACATCAGCAACAACAGCAACAACTCCAGATTATTGAAGTTAAAAATCAAGATCTTCAGAATCAAAATCAAGGTTTATTCTTTATTCTGCTTTCGTTATTATTTTATTTTATTTACTTATATGAAAAATTTAAGTTTTATCCTGGGTCCAATGGAAGACTTGGAAACCTTATTTAGGTACGACCGTAGAATGACACAATTGAATAATCGTGCAAAGGAAATCTACAAAGAGATGGATGTGGTTAGAGAAAAACTAATTCAATTGAACAATAGTTTTGATTTAGCCACTTGGAGGCGTAATAGAGCTGAATCGAAATACGAAGAAGTTGTAAAATCGCTAACTCTGAAAGAAATAGAGTTTAAATCTGTTGTTGGAGGTACATTTTGGATTATCTGATCATTTGGCTCATTATACCATAAAATTTATCTAATATTTTCTTGTATTTTCAGAACTTGAAAAGAAAGTCAATGAAGCTAAGGATCGAGCAATACTAGCAGAGACTGAACTCAATGTTGCGAATGATATAGTGAAAAACATCACTAATGAGTTAAGGATTTCTGAAAATAACATGACTCTTAGTGCAACAAAAATTCGGAATCTACAAGCTCAACTGAACGTTGAGTATTCTAAGATTGAAGCCCGTGAACGAGAAATTGTATCATTGCATTCTAAATTTGAAGGGTTAACTACACAATTAAATGCAGAAAAAGATCAAAGATTACGTCTTGGTGCTCAAATAGAAAAAGATCAACAAAAGATTGAAGAGCTTCAAAAAGAAATCAGCTTTGGGCGTGACTTTGTTCATTGGGTTAGACAAGATGCTAAAAAGAAAATTGCGATGTCATTTAACACTGCTTTAGAGTGTGCACAGTCCGATCCTTCATTGCTTAGTAAGCGTACCGATGTGCCCATGGTTCCGCCACCACCATCTCGATCAATCCTCCCGATGCTTGATCGTGCCTTTTATGATATCGTCTGTTGTCAGCTTCATTATTTTGTGCTTTTTCTGGCTTTCCTTAATCAAGAATTTTCTTTCATAACTTATTTCTTCTTTATTTTGATATGTTTTTAACATTGTTTCCTGCACAAGAAAATTTGATTAAGTAATCTTTTGGTTATCATATGATTTTCTAAGTACCATGAATTGAAGTGTATTTTACCTCAAGTCATGTTATTCGAGATCCCACACATACGAAACAAACCGGAGCCAGGGGTAAGATACAGGGTTGGTCCCGAACTGTACTCTGAAAATTGATAAACCAATAATTAGGAACTCTTTCTTTATAAGAATTTCGTTGTTAATGAAATTCTTTAAAGATGTTTACCTTTTATATATGATTATGTCGTCAATCGCAACGCTATCCAGAATAAGATGTTCCTGAAGTAATTGTATTATAACGCCAATCGTAGCGTTTTCCAGAATTAAGTGCTCCTGGAATAATTTTGAGCGCTCTCCAGAATATGATGTTCCTGGAATAATGAAATTTTGATTATATCGCTAATTGTAGCGTTTTCCAGAATATAATGTTCCTGGAATAATTAAATTATAAAAGAAATTACTGAATTAAAAGGCTATATACCTTTATTTTGTGTTAACACTGTATTGTTATTCACGGATAGTAAAGCTTTAGGTATTGTGCATTCCATGGATGCTGTAAAACTTCTCCTCGCATATTCTGAAGATAGTACGATCCTTGCCCCGCAGATGCTTGAATTATGTATGGACCATCCCAAGTTGGTGCGAATTTTCCTGCACTTTTGTCCCTTTGGTATTCCGTTATTTGTCGTAAAACATATTGACCTTGGACAAAGTTTCGTGATTTTACGCGTTTGTGGTATTCTCGAGCCAATCTTCTTTGATAATTTTCCATCTTCTGGAGTGCCACCTCTCTTTTTTCTTCCAAATCATCCAACTTTTGTAACATGAGATCTGAATTAAGATTCTTTTCCCATGCTTCCGTTCTGGTTGTGGGTAAAATAACTTCTGTTGGTATTACCGCTTCCGTTCCATAGGTAAGAAGATAAGGTGATTCTCCAGTTGAAGTTTTTCTTGTAGTTCTATATTCCCATAATGTGTTATGTAACTGTTCGCACCACTTTTTGTAATGTCCATCCAATGTTTTCTTCAGATTTGTTGCGATTGTTTAATTTGTGGACTCTGCTTGCCCAGTGCTTTGTGGATAGAAGGGTGTGGACTTATGTTTTTGAATATTAAATGCTTCAAATAACATATCGATATTCCTTCCTTGGAATTGTTTTCCATTATCAGAAACTATTGCTGCGGGAATCCCAAATCTACAAATGATATTCTCGAATAGAAATGTGAAAACATCAATATCTCTAATTCGTGCTAATGCTTTCGCTTCTACCCACTGGGTAAAATAATCGGTAGCCACAATTAAATATTTTCTTTTCTTTGTTCCTTCAACTAACGGTCCGACTATATCAACTCCCCATTTTGCAAATGGCCATGGACTAAGTATCGAATTCAACTCTGTAGCTGGTGCTTTGATTTTCTTTGCAAACCGCTGACACTCTTCGCACATTCGAACCATTTTTTCTGAATCTTTTATCATGGAAATCCAATAATAGCCTTGCATTTTGGCTTTTAATGCTAGCGATCGTCTTCCGTTGTGATTTCCTGCATCTCCATAATGTATTTCTTTGAGAATTCGCAATCCTTCTTTTTGAGATAAACATCGAAGTAACGGTCCAAGAAAAGAATTTCGATAAAGAAT
Source organism: Papaver californicum (assembly GCA_023531435.1). Classification (NCBI taxonomy): domain Eukaryota; kingdom Viridiplantae; phylum Streptophyta; class Magnoliopsida; order Ranunculales; family Papaveraceae; genus Papaver; species Papaver californicum. The sequence continues at coordinate 738,889 of JAJJMC010030977.1, forward strand.
TCCATCCCGAAGTTGGTAGCTGTTTGACTTGAGTTGAATTTTCTTTGCTTCTTTAGAATATGTTGGTAACAATTTATTTTGTAAATATTGATGTATCGGGACTCTCCAATCTGGTTCATTTGATTGGTCATCTTCTTGTTGCGGTATAGGTGTGGCGTTCCGTATTGCTGGGTCATCGATTTCTTCCATTACACCATCCTCTTCTATGTTATTTAATACCCGTGCTCTTATGGATGGCTCATATATTCTCCCAATTTTTACTGCTTTAGTTGTTGGATCATTTATCATGGATGAAACATACGCAAGTACATCAGCATGTCGATTCTTTTCACGGGACAAATATCGAAAAACAATATTTGGAATACGATCTGCTAAATTCTGTACAAGATTTTTATATCGTTCCAAATCCTCATCAATCGTTTGATACTTTAACTCGATCTGTCGAATTACCAACTGCGAGTCACTTGTGAGTCTAACATCACTTATTCCTAATTCAATAATGAGTTTGAGAGCATGGACCACTGCCTCATATTCTACTATGTTATTCGTATGCTCTTCGAACTCAAGACGAAATGAATGTACCAAACGTTCTCCCCTTGGTGCTGTAATCACGATACCTATCCCTGCTCCTTCTTTATTTCGTGACCCATCAACAAAAACTTCCCATCGTTGTGAATTATTTGAATCCAAAATATCTAATGGATCTTCTTCTTCACACCCTGGTAATCCTTGAATTTCATATTTTTCCTCGATTGGAAAATCTGCCAGGAAATCAGCTAGAATTTGAGATTTCTGCGCAGTTTGTATTTCATAAACAATGTTGTATTGTTCTAGCTGAGCATTCCATTTCGCTATTCTTCCTACTTTCCACGTATTTTTTAAAACTGATTCCAACGGTGCTTTGGTTGGTATACGAACATAATGAGTAAGAAAATAAGTGCGTAACTTCTGAGTAGCAAATATTACTGACAAAATAAGTTGTTCAATCTTGGTATAATTTCTTTCTGCTGAGTTCAGAGTTTTGCTGATGTAATATATTGGTTTTTCAATCTTCTCATTTGTTCGTACCATTACCCCACTGATTGCATTTTCTGTTGCTACTATGTACAAAGTTAATATTTCTTCTGGTTCTGGTTTTTGTAATGCTGGCAACGTGGCGAAATGCAATTTTATACTTTGAAATGCTTGTTCACAACGATCGTTCCATTCAAATTTATTTTTCTTCTTAAGTACATCAAAAAAGGGCTTGCATCGTTCCGATGATCTCGCAATGAACCTACTTAGTGCAGCCAAACACCCATTTAACTTCTGTACACTTTTTATACTGCTTGGTGACGGCATATCTGTTATTGCTTGGATCTTTGCTGGATCAACTTGAATTCCATTTTTTGTAACCAGATACCCCAAGAATCGCCCTGAAGTAACACCAAAAATACATTTCTATGGATTTATTTTCATTTTATATTTTCGTAATGTACCAAAAATTTCAGCAAGGTTCTGTAAATGATTATCAGATAATTTACTTTTTACTAGCATGTCATCCACATAAACTTCCAAAGTTTTCCCAATCCATGGTTTGAATATTGCATCCACCAAACGTTGATATGTTGCCCCTGCATTCCGTAACCCAAATGGCATTCTAGTGTAACAATACAATCCCCGCGGAGTAAAAAATGATGTGTGCTCCTGATCTTCTTCTGCCAGTGCTATCTGATTGTATCCAGATTGTCCATCCAAAAATGATAACATCTCATGTCCTTCAACAGCATCAACTAACTGATCGATGTTCGGGAGCGGATAACTATCCTTTGGACATGCTTTGTTTAGATTAGTAAAATCTATACAAATTCTTACTCCACCATTCTTTTTCGGGACAATCACTATATTGAAAATCCATGTGGGGTATCGCACTTCCCGAATGAACCCTGCACTTAAAAGTTTTATTAGTTCTTTTTCCACTGGTTCATGGTATTCTGGTGCGACCTTTCGTACCTGTTGTCGAAATGGAGTTGCATCGGAACGTATCTTTAATTCGTGTTGTACGATATTGGGATCGATCCCCGGCATATCCTCCATTCTCCAAGCGAATATATCTACAAACTCACAAAGCAATTTAATTAACCGTTGTTCCAAATCCGTTCTTAATAACATCCCAATTCGCACTTGTTTGGGCAACTCTGCAGTGCCAATATTGATAATTTTTGTTTCTTCTACTGGCGTGAAAACTGGTTTTGGGATCCCAATTGGAGTTGGGGTCCCCTTTAGTTGCTACATCGTCCCTTCATGATGTTGGTTTACCAGATTTTCCTGACTCTGACTGCTCTCTCGTTTTTCACTTATTGTTTTATTTTTTGTATTCTTTTATAGATATTGATTTATTTCTCCCTCATTTGCCTTGACTCTTCGTTCCTTTTTCTTTTCATGTTGTAGATGCTCCCGTTCCTCATTTATTCTTATCTCTGCCATTATACAAAACTTGGCATCTTCTTGATCACCCTTTATCTCCATCTCTCCTTGCGGTGTCGGAAACCGCAAATATTGATGATAAGTTGATACTACTCCCTTCAATTGGTGAATCCATCGTCTTCCAATTATAGCATTGTATGGTGATGGTGCATCCACAACACTAAACCTCGTCAGAATGTTGACCGGTCCATCTGAAACTTCAAGATCAATATCTCCCTTTGGTTTTGAAGCTAAACCATTGAACCCATAGATGTTGTATCGCGACAAGATCAACTGATCTTCTTTAAAACCCATTTTACAAAATGTATTGTAGAACAACACATTTAATGAACTTCCCCCATCCAAGAGTATTTTCTTTACATTCCAGCCTGACACCAATAATGTTAGTACAAGAGGATCATTATGCATTTCAATTTCTTGGTTTACTTCTTGTGCAGAAAATGTCAATGGATATGCCATCCAATCTTCCCATAATTCTGCTTGCCTTCCTTGAACTTTAAAGACCTCATGGTCCCGAACTCTCTTGCACAATTTCTTATTAATTGCTACATTCAAATCTGTATCATTCTTTTCCATATATGATATCATATCAATTGTTTGTTTATTATACGGAATGTGTATTGCTTTGCCTTTATCATGTTTCATTGTTCGTTCGATCTTATGAACAAATTCCTTTAACTCCCCAGCATCGACCATTCTTTGTACTAATGCTATAAAATTCCTACAGTTGTTTATTGTATGCCCTTTATAGCTATGATACTCATAATAATCTTTTGAATGTTGTGTAAACTCTGGCTGATTACCCTTTGTCATTGGCCATTGAAAATCTGGCCTATTCTTCAAAATTTTGAATAATTCGAGATATGAAGCTTAAGCTTGGTAAAAGTTCTTTCTCGAAATTGCTGAGCAAAGTTTTTACCATTCCCTTGTCGAGGATGTTTTAATTCTCTTGATTCAAACTTTGGAAGAAACTTCCTTTTCTGTTCCGGCAATTCGTCAACTGAATTTGTTCTCCTTGTATTTCTTTGGCATCTCGAAGTAACTCTCGATCCCTGCTCTTGTATATCTTGGAGCCTTGCATATGTTTCTATTATTTCTCGTAACTTGCCTTCAGTTTTTGGATTATTTCGGTGAATTTTAACAAAAAGCTGGCTCTTCCGATCAACAATTCCCCATTTGTAATGGTTAGTAGCTGTTATTGGGTCTATTTCACCTATTGCTTGACATATTACATGCCATCTAGTTGTATATGATCGGATTGATTCTTCTGGCCAAGATGTTAAAGAATAAAGCCTGTCCTCCCCTGAATCAACTGGTTTGTTATACATGTATGCCTCAAGAAATTTCCTCACCAACTGTGCATAATTATGGATAGAATTTTCCGGTAACCTATCGTACCACAACAATGTTGTCCCTTTTAAACTTTGATGGAAAACATTTACACATGATTGCTTCGTGATCGTCCCACCGTGACATCACCCGATTATAATACTTTAAATATGATGTTGGATCCTTAGTACCATCGTAACATTCGAACACTGGAATATTATACTCCCTTGGTAACGGTATACACGTCAAATGCCGTGCTAACGGTGTTCGTTTTGCTTCTTTTAACACCTCTTCTATTCTTCCCCCCCTCTTTATTTTTTAATCCTTTAATCTCTTCTTTCATTTGTTCCATCGCTTCCAAACATTTTTCCATTGGGTTTGTTGAATCTCTTGATTTTCTTGTTGCCTTCTCGCTCGAGATGTCGATCCTACTAACACCATTCTTTGATCTGGATTCTGTTGTTCATTTTTTGATATTTGTCTTCTTGACATTGCCTCCTGATTTCGTATTTCTGTCACAGCTGGTCTTTGCTCCCGCTGAACTGCATCTTTTAAAACTTGGTTTTCCTTTGCTAGCAATTCAATTCGATGGTTGCTTGCTCTTTGTTCCTTTCTCATTTCATTTATTTCTTCTAATAAATCTTGTATGTGACTTACCTCATTTCGAGAATTCCCATGATGTGAAGAGGGATTCTGAACTACTGTATTTGGTGTTAACTCTTGAATTGGTGTATGATTTCCTTCATTACTTTGTTGTTGTCCTAATTCACTTCCTTCCTCTTGTCTATTCCCCGAGTTTTCATTACTATTTTGGTTCCCGGAACTAGCGTCTTGAGACATATTTTTCAGAATCTGTTGTTTCTTAACTACTTTTTTGCTTTTTTGATTGCTTTCCTTCCTCGATATCTAGAAATAATTTTAGAAGGTCAGCCATACGAATTCTTATGCATCAAAATCATAAGATGTCTTATGCATTAATTTATCCGTAAATCCTCCCTAACACAAATCCAATTTTTTCAATATATAAAATCCTTTGTTTCATATTTCTATCTACTTTTTCGTTCACAAACAGTTTTCATGTTATTAAAACATACTTATCTAAATAAACTTAAAACTCATTTTTTATATCTTGCAAATTGAAATTTCCAACCTTTCCTTTAAAATTTTATCAACCAGATCCTTTCTTTTCTTACTAAATTTTTTTCTTTCTTGCAGGATTTAGTTTTGAGATCAAAACCATTTTTCCTTTGTCAGGTAGGATAAATCCTTTAACGTCCCTGTTTCTAGCGCCAAATTGTTTATGCCAAAAATCTTTTCGACTAAACAACCAATCAAACTCTTGCATGTAAATTAAAGATTGAAATCGAGTAATAGAGAAACATCCTTTTATAAATTTTATATAATCATTTCCATAAGATATGATACATATGATTACCAACTTATCATTTTCGGTTTATGATCTTTACACTTTTCAATTAAGAAGATATAATACAAAACCTTAACTTAATCCAGTTACTCCCCATAAATTCATACCTAGAAATCTCCTCTTGATATTCCTAAGTTTATCTCTCTTTTTCCCAATTTTTTCCGACCCTCTCTCTGTTGCCTGGCTTCTTCTATTTATAGATTTATTTACTGGGTCCCTCTTTATTCAACGTGTCATTTTTCTCCAGACTCGTCATCGTTCTTTGATTGATTCTTCTTTGGTTCGATCCATTTTATTTCGATGTATCCATCGTTCCTTTACTTTATTTCATCTTCTGATCGGTGCGATCATATAGTTGACAGATCACTCTTAATTGCTTTTTGGTACGATGCTTTACATATTCAACACGTGTCTTCCTATCCTTATAAACTTCCTTTATGATCATTAAAATAATATGAGTAATCATTACTTTTACTTTCTCGATCAATTAGCATTTAATGCTGTTTGTTTTGTTCAATGTAATCCAACTTTCTCGATCTTATGTGTCCTTCATGCAATTCATCGTTCAACTTTCGGGAAATGTTCGGTATCTATTTAATACTCGATTTCTTCAATGAAAATTTGATTGTGTGCTTCTCGTTCTTTTTAATTTGATTGCTTCCTATCTTAATCTTCTTCCACGTGTCGTGCTTCTTTAATTTACTAACAACTATATATCTCTATTTGAGCTCTTATTGAATTTGATACTTTTATAACCTTGATTCACCATTAATAAAAATGAGTACTCTTTTATCACAAATTTTTTTTAATAAATAACAATAATAATCTTGTTATCTATATTTATATGCATATTTTCAGTTTTAGCATTGCTTTAAAAATAATTGATATATCTTTACTTGATTTCTTTAAAATATATCCACCTAATTTCCTTAAAAATTCAAGGAGAATCACTGTTTAAAATTCTCCCGTCCCAATGTATGATTGGGGATTTGTTTTAAAGTACCCTCATTTAAAATACCACTAGAGTAATTTGTCCTGTTTTTTTTAATTTTGTAAAAGTGTCTTAATGTTGACCTTTTTCTTCACGTTTTCTTTTGTTTAAAAAACGCCTAAAAGCATCCACAGTGGTGCGAGTAAAACCTGGATCAAACCAAAATATATTCTTTGGTAGACCCAAAACCAATCACAGTGGGGGGAGTATATTTGGGTTATAGTCCAGATTTTTTACTGTTTGGGATCAAAAGTGATCCGAAAGATGGACGAAAATCAAATTTGGTGGAGCGTGAAGATAGAAGTGTGTTTCGTGACATGCGTGAAGTTTGCATGCGTCTCGTTCCAGGCGTGAAGGTAGCAGTACGTCTCATGAATCAGACACAACTCAAAATAACGCCTGTGTAGGCGTTCATATAAGCGCACGCCCCACTGGGCGCACATTTCGCGTGCGCTTGGTGTTCGGCGTTAACAAAAATTACGCCCGACGTAGCTTTAACAAAATTTACGCTCGACGTAGGCGTTCACATAAGTGCACGCACTATTGGACGCACACTTTGCGTGCGCTTGCTGCGGCATTGGCGAAATTTACGCCCCATTGGGCGTTAACTAATCAAACGCCTGACTATGGGCGTTCACTAAACGCACGCCTGTGTGTAGGGGGTGTTCACTAAACGCATGCCTGTGTGTAGGGGGTGTTCACTAAACGCACGCTTATATGTGTGTCTGTGTGGGGGGGGGGGGTGTAATTAACGTTTCTTACCGTTGTAACGACTATCTTTTTGTATTACCTATATATATGAATTGGTTGAGCATTTCATCTACTAACCCATTCATTTAATTTGTGTACAAGAAAAAATTCCATAAGTTTCATATTTTTCTTTCAAACCAGTTAGAATTATGGCACCAAAACCACGAGGTCCAAATTTTTCTACATTTGAAGATGTAACGATGTGTAGAATTCATTTATCAATATCTCAAGATTCTAGTGTTGGATCCGATCAATCAAAAAAAAAATTATGGTCTAGCATCTTAGTTGGGATAAAAGAAGTCATACCTACAATGCCAGAGCGCACTTGGACCACCATTCATAAACGATTTTAGGGAACAAGTAAAGATGTGGCGCTTTACTCTGCAAAAGAGGCGGAAGTGGAACGTGAACACCATACTGGATGGGGCCCCGAAACAAAGGTAAATACCCGTTTAATTTTTGTCATGTGCATTATTATTTTGAATTGTATGTCGTCCACTATTTTTTTTTTTAAAACAATAACAGATTGAAGAAGTAAGAAAGCTTTTCAAGGAAGCTAATGGTGGCAAAAAAAATTAAGCATGAAGAGTGCTACGTAATTATGTTAGAAAATATCAGATATTCACGACGATCGACAACTGTTTTCGATTCATCACAAGCTGAAGAAGATTCTGAGAGTGGCGAGGAAGACCGGGAAAGACAGAAAACAAGTCAAGACCATTCTAGTGGCGATGAAGAAATAGGAGATATACCTAACACATATAACCGTCAAATGGGAAAAAAAGAGGCGAAATGACTGAAGAAAACAGGGAGAGCAAAATCCAGTGGCCAACAGGAAATGATAGAAATAATTATTAAAGAGCAACAAAACTTCAATACCAATTACAGAGAACAAACAAAAATGAAGATGGCTCAGAGAGAATCCGAGTTTGCAGTAAAACTAGTTGAGTTTTCGGCAAAGTATGCGGCAAACAAGCTAAGAAAGAAAAACTTGACGCAAAGAAAGAAGCAGACGACGAGTTCCGCATAATGATGATGGATGTCTCCGGGTGGGATGCCATAAAAAAAGAGTACATCGAACTTAGAAAGGCCGACATTTTGCAGAAAATGAGAAGTCAAGCTTAAAGCGTTTTTGGATTAGCTGAAACCTTAATTATTATGATTATTAATGGATTTACAGTTTTAGTTTCTACTTTTATGATTTATATTTTAATTTATCTGAATTATATTAAGAGGTTAAAATTTCCAGTTTAGTTTTGAATTAATAGTGTTATTTTAAATGTTAATGAACTTCCAATATATCTGTTGTTTGAATTAATGAAAACTTTAAATTTCGAGTAATTAAGTAAGTCAAATGAAAACTTAAACCAACCACTCTTTTTTTCTAATTGATATTAACACGATAAAAGACTAGACACTGTAAATATTAATCTATCTACTCGTCTCCTACATGAGTAGATAAGTGAGATTGTTTAAATTTTTAATATTGACAAAGTAAATAATTGAAACGTTGGATTCCACTGAATAGACTATTATTATGGACCCACTAGTCTCGAAAAAAGAGACTCGTCACTTCTTTCTATATCATGCTTTAGTCGTTGCACGTGGACCAAACACCTTTCATAATTAGGCGTCCACAGTCTTTCTAGGCATCCATTGAATAAACTGTTATTAATTGCCCACTAGGCTGGAACAAAACAAAGTCGTCACTTCTTTCAATATCATACTTTAATCTTTTATTGAAATTTAAAGAATTTTTTCCATTCAAAAAAGGCCTTATATATACCCATTCGTTCCCATTTCGAAATCACACCTTCCACACTTCAAATAACTTAAGTGAAAGATTATTTTTATCTCTCCATTTTAAAATTATGGCTTACCAAAATTTTAGTATTAATGTTGATAATTTTACCATAGAGGAAGATTTATATCTTCGTCGAAACTTAGTATTATATTATCCAGCAAAGGGTCATGAACGTCGGATGAACGGTTCAATGAGCATGGAATGGTTAGAACATATCCATGGTAACTTCTGTGATGAAACCGGTAACCCCAATAATCGGAACAGAGCAGGCCTTTTTTGTCGATTTCAGGAAATAGGAAGGGCAGTACTAGAATTTTCAACTTTAACCGCTAAGGTGAATGAAAGAAGAATTATGAATGAAACCGATGACGAAGTTGTTGCGAGATCTCTAGAGGAATGAAGAATATTGAAAGGTTCAGATTTCAGGTACCAACCTCATTTCGAGATCCTAAGGGTGATGGAAAAATACAACCCTTTTGTGTTGATTGTTCTTCGAAGATGTTTAGATCGTCATCCAGGGCGTCGTTCCACTCGTTGGAGGTTTGATTATAGGTTTTGGGGGTATATCTCTTTGTAAACCCTCACGAGACATAACTCGTCCATTGGGGCCACCTAATGGTTTAAAGGCTTGTTGTACGTGCTAAATGCAACCGCGACTCCTGCGAAAATGAGATATCTTAACATCTAGTGATATTGTTGTTCTGAATAAGTGATATTGGTTCTTTATGATACTTACGTTAATTTATTCATTATAACATAATAAGCATATTGATAATACAAGAGCTCAAAAGTAATCCTAAGCTCACTTTCGCAGGCATCGCGGCTGCACTTAGCATGTGCAGCAATCCTTTAGACCCCTAGGTGCCCCTAGTGGCCGAGTGGTGTCTCGGGAGGGTTTACAAGAGATATACCCATAAAACCTATCTGCATGGTTTCAAAAATGTTATTCATCTCCAAAAATCTGACCATAAGTGTTCGATCAAGTCATTTCGCAAACGAATATGCGTATTTTTGTTGTGTACTGCACGTCTGCGTTGCTCAACTCTCATTCTCGAAAGTTCAGCATTATGTTGTCTCGATATATTTACCGATGCATGGTTGCGGTGTTGATCATATTCATGTGTCCAATCACCGGGTAGACGCTCATCCTCCACGATCATATTATGTAAATGATAACAATTTTCATGATATATGCAAGTACGTCAGGATTCCACATTCTTACCAGGTTGCTTGACGATGGGAAATTGATTTTTCAATACACCAAAGCCTCGCTCTACATCCTTTAGGAAACCCTCTTGCATTGCTGAAATTTTTTGTTTTTTCTTGGAATCTAGATGTTTAATAGACATCACAATAGTAGCAATCTCTGGGTATATGCCATCACCAAAATAATATCCCATATCATATGGATGTCCGTTTAGCACAAAGTTCACTGGTGGTGCTTTCCCATTGATAAGCTTTTTAAAAATATAAGAACGGTTTATCACATTAATATCATTGTTTGAACCGGGCATACCAAAAAATGCATGCCAAAACCATAGATCATATGACACCACTGCCTCCAACATAATACTTTCACTCCCTTTGTATGCAGTGTAATCTCCTGATTCCACCGTGAACATTTATCCCATTTCCAATGCATGCAATCTATACTACCCAACATCCCTGGAATCCCCTATCTTTGTTCTCCTTAAGCAACAGTTTAACATCACGCTCAGTTGGTGTGCGCAAATATTTTTTATCATACAAATGCACAATTGTCTTACAAAACCTACGAGTTGTTTCCAAAACAATGGTTTCTTCAATGAGTAAGTACTCATCTGTTGCATCAGCCACACATCCATAAGCTAACACTCGTATTGCTGCTGTAACTTTCTGATGAGGGATTAATCCAGGAATGCCATAAGCATCTTTTTTGAACAAAATAATTATTTATAGCTACGACATCTCCCAATATACGGTTGAACAATTCTCGCCGCATTCTAAATCTTCTACGAAATACATTAAGTGGAAACATAATGTCTCTGCAAAAGTAATCTTTCCAGAGAAGTATTACACCGGCCTCATGTTCTCTTGGTATTTGGATACGAGTATGAGGCCAGTTCATACTTGAAACAATTAATCCCAAATTGACTTCTTGGTTATTTTGGCTCAATGCAACTAAATCTTCGTCTAATGAGTACAGATTATTATTATCATCATCACCAGATGAAGAAGAAGAAGAAGAAGGATGAAGAAGAAGAAGAAGAAGAAGAAGAAGAAGAAGAAGAAGAAGAAGAAAAAGAAGAAGAAGAAGGAGGAGGAGGAAGAGAAGAACAAGAAGCATAATAGTCAGTGTTATTCTCATAGTATGTTGTTGGTTGTTGAAGTTTGCAGTTTTGGTTTGTATAATTAGAGATTCGAGTGTTCAATTTATAGGCATATTAAGATAAGTCTTTGAGTGTTGATATGACTACACACTCGTGGTATTTTAAAATTTTAACTGAGTTGAGGCAAGTAGGGTGAATAAACGCATCAAACATAAGAAGTGTCGGTTGAGATGACAAGACCAAGAAGATAAAAAGACAAAGTAAAAATTAAATATCTTTTTTGAAATGACAATACAAAGCATATATAAAAGACAAAGCAAAAATTAAAAATTTCTTTTGAGATGACAACACAAAGTAGATAAAAGACAAAGCTAAGATAAGAAAAGTCTTTTGAAATGACAATTCCAATCAGATAAAAGATAAATCAAAGATAATAAATGTCTATTCAAATGACAATACAATGCAAATGAAAGACTATCCATCTGTATCTTGTTCCCAGACGCCGATCGCGGTGGCATAAAAGGAGGTAAAGATGTTCTCGATGTGTAATTAACTGATGGCATTGTCGATGATGATCCCTGATCCATTGTATTCCACATTTATGGTGGCATAGTTTGAGAAAAAGTACCAAATCCAAGGGGTGGTTGTTGCGTATGAAAAGGGTCAGTTATAACTCCAAACTGTTGTTGTGATTTTGTAGTCCCCGTATTTCTTCATCTTTTGCCATGATAAACTCCATCCTCTCATTCGTTTCATTTAATGTAAACTTACAAAACTCTTGCGTAAAATCGGCATATTGTTGAACCAAACCATAAGCTTCGACCTGTTATGAAAAAAAATAAATCACATTCTCACATATTTTTATGTACTTAAAAAAAAAAGGTTTGCGGTATACTTACATATGATAATTGTTGTTGGGGAGGAATGGGTACATGTTCATCAGGTTCTTCAATGTTGTGTTTAATACGGTCACCAGCATACCCGTATGTTTCGACCTCCCAATCGACTTTGGTGGCATATTTTTGCAAGTTAGTTACATATCGCCAGTACTCAATATACAAATGATACGTAACAACATGCACTAATTCCGTTGCATCGACCAAATCACTTTCCCTCAACTGATTTGTTTCGTCATTGTTGAGGTTGGAAATACGAGTAGGTGGGTTCCTGGGAACATCAAAAATATAATGGTTTCACCTCCAACACCGTTCTCCGAGGTACACGTTATGTTGTGCAAAGAAAATAACTATCAAAAAATAAAGAAAATAACTATCAAAAAATAAAGAAAATAACTATCCAAAAATCTAAGAAAATAAAGAACAATGTTATCAAAATAAATTATCGACCCACATTGCCTAGCCAAGAAATATAACCCTTTTGTCTGAGAGCTCCGATGTTTTCCGTCCAACATCAGTGTCAAGGACTAAGATGGTGGAATCCCACGGTCGCCAGGTCACATCATCTACAGTCATATTATTAAGACAACTCCTAGAGCGAACAATATCAATACTCTTTTTTTTGTACCCTTCCACCGAGAACTTCTAGGCCACACTGCTTCACTATCACTCATTGGGTTCTTTGGTCGACATATGCCCAGATATTCGTACCCCCAAAACTACTCCGTCAAGAAAACCAACCAAATAAATAAATTACCAACAAATAAACATTTAAAGGAAGTATAGATAAAATTAAGAAATATACCTCTAATATTTGGAAGGGTCCGTCTAGTGACTTTTGTCCCCTGCCAGATACGCTGAGTCCCGAATACAATTTCACAAAAGCACCATCACCCCAGTCATAATTTCCAACTGCATTAAGATCCTCAAAAGCAGCTAACCATCCAACATCAATATAGTTTTTGGCATTCGAAAAGAAAAATTATCCCAAAACATACATACAAAATGCTCTGGCCACTCTCTCAGCAAGTATGCTATCATCGTTAGTCGCATCCAACGTTCCTGGATAAAAATATGTACTCAAAAATACAACTGTAATTGCATCTGAAACCCACTGCACAGGGATATGTTCTCTTTTATAAACTTCACTATCTTTAATTTCTGGAAAAATATACGCCCGAACATATTCAAATTGGTACTCTACCGGGTCATACAAAATATCACTACCAACACCAATACTTAATCATGTCATCATGACCCAATTAAGCGGTGTGAATCCCATCTCACCAAAGGAGAAGTAAAAAGTGTTCGTTGTATTCCAAAAACGCTCAACAAGATAGTCAATCAATGCATGTGACGAATCTACTACATCCATGGTCAATAAACGGTCCCATCCTGCCTTTTTCAATAATGTATTTAACCCTGGGGCAGTGTTTTATAATACTTGTACAGGTCTGAATGACCGACTTGAGGGAACCACGATGTAAATACTTGAATTTTGAATAGGTTGAATATGTACTATTTGTCGAAGCGTGACTCAGAGCATCTTCCATAACATTGTAGTTCGCTAACCTGGGAACAAAGATCATATCTTTAGTACTGGGGTCTACTTCTTTATCCTCAACAGTTTTAGCTTTCTTGTTCCTCTTTTTTCGACCAACGAATCTCACTGTGACATTGCTCAACATCTGTGCAAACGGTACATACAAGTTTCAAAGTTAAGAGTAATCCTCACAATGTACAAATATAAAACTCTACATTAATCCATAAATCCATAAAAATACAAATTTCATCATTAAAAAAGTAATCCTCTAATTAGATAATCAAATGTACAAACATTCATAAATCATCCAAAATACAAAATTCATGATTCACGAAATAGTCCACTATTCAAATTATCAACTCTACAAAAATTCATTATAATTCCATAAACATTTATAATTCTAAAATTTCATAAACATTCATATCAAATCAATTAATCAAGAACTTAAAATTAACCACAACCTAACTCAAATTAATCAAGAATTTAATCAATTCTAAATTCAAATCAATTAATTCTCATCAATTTTTTAAACCCAATTTATACTTTCCAAAACCCTAGAATTATACTCAATTGCAAAATTACCGTTTGTAAAACCTAATATGACTATTTCATAATCATATGTTTAATATTTAAACATATATATACAAATTTAATTAACAAAACATTACAATAAATCATAATTTAAACCTATGAAATCCATTAAAATTCATATAAATCGTTTGAGTTTCATACCTTGTCTTGAGATAAACTAACTCGATCGGAAAAGAGGTTGAGTAGAGGATTGGGGGGTTCAATTGAAGTGGTAGGCGTCTGGAAGAGGAGAAGAGAAGAACTGAACCATGAAAGCCTCCTCCTGATGATATAACAAGCGTAACCCTAGACAACCCTTTTTTCTCACACGCATAAGGGTAAATGAGCGTTTCTCCTCCAGGCATTAGTGTAGGCAATCACTTCATAACACGGGCGTATGGATAAGGTAACGCTCACGGCATGAGGCACACAAACCAACTGCACGAGACTATACATTCACAAGGCGAATGCATAAGCGTACGCCCCAGCATGCGTTCTTCTACACCCACGCCTGTCACTTGGGTGTGCTATTACGCGTGCGTCTACCATCAGACGTTGTTATGGGTTGCATCTCCCACTGAGCGTTCATCCAGGGTTCACCCAAACCAAGCGTTTCACTAGCATACGCCCATCCAACACCCATCCAACAGACGTATCCTTATATATGTGCCCAACACCAAGCGTAAACTCTGATTCCGCCTGATCAAAATTTAGTCTTCGACCGTTGCGTTTCATGCATAGTATAATCCAAAAAAATTAGTTTTTACTCTTTACTCCACTAATGACTGTGGAAGCTCTAACATCTTGTTAGTGCTAAGTGTCAGTTATCTTACATGGAAAAGGGTCCTTAATAACCCCCAACAGTTAGAGGTGTATTGAGTCGAGTTAGAACAAGAACGAGTTGCACTGAGCTGATTCGGTAACTAAAAAATACAGCTACTGAATAAAAAATATCAATCTATACTGATTAATTAGATTCAATTATAACAAGATCAGTCTTTACTGATTAATGAGATTTAGTTAGAACCAATGTAGTCAATATCGGATTTCGGTTTGTACCAGTCGAGAGCGATACACTGGTATACCTTTGTGTCGGGGAGATTTCGGTTCCAAATATCGGCAAATATCGGTCCACACATTTTATACCTATAATTATTATATCAAACGTTTTTTCTATATTGGACCTATTAATATATAAAACTAGTACTCATTTTTTTTAAATACCATAAAAAATATGAGTAACAATTGAAAACCCTAGACCAAGGATAAAGAAATTCATCTATTTATTTATTTTTATTTATCTATATATATATTTATTTTTAATTGAAAACCCTAATTTCAGCCGTACCAGTCTATCTCGACCATTTCGGTTAAACCGTATCGGTCAATATCGGCCGATATTTTCGGACAAAAATCGTTCTACCGATATAGAATGTTTCGTATCGGATAAGGTCCGATACCGATAAAACCGACGATATTTCGGCCATATCGACCGAAATCGACTACACCGGTTAGAACTAATGTTAACATGCACAGATCAATACCCTATTGCTATCTAATTACGGTTAACAACATTAACAAAAAATATAAAATCAAAGAATCAAAACCTAAAAATAAATAATATTCTTTCTCCAAGACCATCATCATCATCATCAGTAGTAACACAAAATAATGTAAGAATAGAGACAACATCACAATAGTAATATGAGAAAAGTTGAGATTGGTAACAGTTTTGTTCATCATAAGAACCCTAATTTCAAAGTACCATTGAAAATTCAACAAAATAATTCAACTCTATAAGAAACTTCAATCTTTTCAAATTATTAACTTCAATTAAAACGTATACAGTCAAACAAACTATCTTCGTCATGAACCAGATTGAAACACATAAGAAACCTAGTTAAAATTCCAATTGGACCTAGAGAAAACCTAAAAACCCTAATTAAATTTTTATTGAAACCATATTATTATCGGTTTGATCTAAATTTCTTCTTGTATTGTTGATGTTTTTGATATCTTTAATAGTCTTAGTTTGTTTTGGTACAATTGACTTTTGCAACAGAAAAATCATCCAAACCCAGATTTAGTCACCAAATCAAGGATATGAAAAAGAGACTCAGAAATTAATAATAAACAATGTAAAAGAACATGTGAGGGTATAAAATCCCAAACTACACGTGGACCAATACAACGGAAGAAGTATCAGGTTACAATAAAACGAGAAACACTGAAACAAAGCTTTATAAGAAGTATTGAAACAAACAGCTTCGTTGCATGATCGAAACGTGGGCTGCGGGAAAGTATGGCACACTGCTCAAAACAGATAGCTTTGTTGTTTCACTGACACATAAGTTGCGGGAAAGCATGACACAGTAAAGGAAACTGACAAGCATCGATGCATGAGAGACACGTTTCAACTGTACAGGATGCGGAACAAAAGAAACTAAAGCATGATAAATCATATCCAATGGCCACATGTCAGACATGCCATGATTATAATAAGGCCGCAAGGTTCATCCATATCCAAAACAACAACTTGAGTAAAAATCTACAGAAGAGTTGCGAGGCATCAAGCGAGAAGCTAAATGAAATGGGAAATACACATACAAAGTCTTGCAGAAAGCACAAAGAAGTCTTGCGGAAAACACGAATATGCCTTGCAGGATACACTACACTCCAAAGATTGGATAAGAACAAATAGGTGGAAAGTTAAATTGGAGGGACCCATGAAAATTTGCTATAAAAACCAAGCTTTCAAACAGGAATGGGGACTGGAAAAATTTGGTTAAAATTGGACATAAGGCATAAGATCAGAGCAAAGAGTTTAGGTATGAGATTTGTGTAAATTTCATAATATAGTTGTTCTTTGATTAGTTCAATTTTTATCATATGACATAATTTGTTTCTGTAACATATAAGGATTAATAAAGAATAATACAAATCTTTTCCACCCGTGGGTGTAGACAATTTGATTGTCTAACCACGTTAAATTCTTGTGTTGATTCATGTTACAATTTCATGTATTTATTGATAACATATTCTAAGTGTTAATATGTATTGATTTCATTTTAAGATATCTGATTTCATTATGTTACAACTATGACGGTTGTGATCCAAAGACGCAAGATTTTTGGTAATCACAATTTGGCGCTAGAAACAGGGAGGTAGTAAAGAATTTATTCTACCTGTCCAAATTTTCATCTTTAAAATTTTGAATCTTATTATGTTAAAGAAAAATTCATTTTCTTACAAATACAATGATTTAAAGTGATATTATAAAAACTTCACATATAGTTTTTTCCAAACTTATCAGTTGATATTAATATAGATTTAATTGTTATGTTCATATACAAAACTTCTTTATTTTGTACTTCTCATATATGTCAAATTACCTTAGATGTTCTTTTAACCATGGGTTTGAAAACTTAGCTCATAAATTTTTACCAAAAATATGTTTATAACAATTTTGCAAAAAGAAATTTGCTCTGGAATCATAAAGTTTATATGCTTCAAATTTAGCTGATTGAATAGATTAAAATTGTGTTACGACTAAGTAGTTTTTGATTCTTGTCAAAACAGTAAAATAAGTTTTGAGTTGAATTTTCGAACTTGATTTTGATTTATCTGCAAAAATGATTTTTTGAACTTATAAAACTTGAGTTAAATTAGAAAATTGTCTAGCACATGTGTGATATGTTAAGTTTTAGCTAGATATTTTCTACCAATCAAATTGTTTTATATACTTATTGTGGATGTTAGAATGTTATGAAACACATAACTAATTATCTGAACTCTTTTCAGAATATTGATAAAGAAACTTCTATAACAACATAAGATTGAGCCAAGAAGAAATCACAATATCTCAAAAAAGATTACATAAATGGAAACAGTGGCAAATAGAACCATGCAAGGCCAAGATGTTAATATAGGAAATTTGGGGAGTCAGGCAATAGAGATTCCTCGAGAAAGGGAAATGGTGGAAGAATCTTAAGGACCACAACCCATGAATGATCCAGTAAACAATCCTGTAAATCAGACAACTAATCAATCACCTGAAGAAGTATCTCAAAATAGTGTTGACCCCATTCATCAATTAATGGAAGAAATGAATGAGATGCGCAAGGTACAACAGACTTGTGCAGAAAAAATTGCACTTTTGACCCAAGAAAACCAAATGCTCAAACAAAAGGCCCAGCAGGATGCGGAAGCATCTATAACTAGAATACAGGGGCAAGAAGCAAGCTCAAATAGACCCGCAAGAAGAAAAGCAAAAATCAATAAAGATCAAAGAGTGATGGTAGTGGAACCCGCACATCAGCGGTATGAACCTGATAGATTAGATTTTGATGATTCATAGTTGCAAAACAGTAGATGGTAAAAATATTATGAGGACATGGAACGAATGCGAGAAGAAATTAAAATTTTGAAAAATAAAGAAGGAGGACGACTTGAAGAAGTGTTAAAAGAAGCCAGAAGAACACTGTTGGCACCACACCTTGCGTATGCGTCAATACCGCATAAGTGCAATCTTCCCATCTTTGAATGTTATGATGGGACAAAGGATCCAGCGACTCACCTAAAATATTACAACCGCATCGTGACCCGATGGGAACAAGATGATGTTGTTATGTGCCGGTATTTTCCACCAAGCTTGAAAGGGACAACTTTAACATGGTATGATAATCTTCCAGAATGATCAGTGCATTCTTACACACAATTGACCCGCAAGTTCCTAGAGACATACATGTATAATAAACCACAGACGCAGGGATGGACAAGTTATTTCCCTTGCATCTTGGACAGAGGAGACCATCCGGGACTAAATAGATCGATGGAAGACGATCTGTCAAGCAATAGGGGATGTAACTCAAGAAATTGCTATTAACTGCTACAAATGGGGGATAACCAACCGAGAAAGCCCACTCTTTGTTGATATTCATGGAAAAAATCCGAAAACCGAAGGGGATCTTAGGGATATTATTGAAAAATATGCAAGGTTGCAGGATATTCAAAAGCAACATACGAGAATAATATCCCAACATCAGAGGGTTGCCAACAAGGCAAATTTTGTAGAACCATCAACAAGTTCCGGAAAGAGGGTTGCGGGAGAAAATCCTGACATTGAATCAAAGCAAGGTAAGACAGATGATGAAAGAAAGTTTAACCGCCAATTTGAGGAGCGAGTTTTCACTAAACTCAACACCCCTTACCCACAAATTCTAAATGCAATCAAGAATAGGCAAGATTTTCATTGGCCATGGACAAAAGGAAAGCAGCCTTCACACACACAGAATTCAAAGGATTATTGTGAATTTCATTGCTATCAGGGCCACTCCACAAGCAGATGCAGGAATTTGAATATGCAAGTTCAAAAATTGATTGATATGGGGGAGCTGAAAGAATTTCTTTATTTTCCCAATCCTCCACCAAGGCTCAATATGGGAAAAACCGTAAATATTCCACAAAATGATCAAACTATTAATATGATTTCCTATTTTGAATCGAGTCAATCGTCTATCAGTGTGGCTATTGATAAGAAGTTACATAAAAAGGTTCACAGTCATGAAGTCTTCAAAGTTGCCGGAAGAGTTACCGAAACATGGGAAGAATGGATGGCTTCCCCGCTAACTTTTTCAGCGGACGAGGTTGATCAGGAGATTGAAACACACAATGATCCGTTGGTGCTTACTCTACTAGTATCTGGATGGAATGTCAAGAAGATTCTTATGGATGGGGGTAGTTCTCTTAATATATTATTTTATGACACCTTCCAGAAAATGGGATTAAAAGATGATCAACTTACACCTTCTTTCTACACAATCTATGGGTTTAATGGGATAGCCTCAAAACCAAAAGGGGAAATTTTACTTGATGTTATGGATGGACCAATAAGTATTCTGACTAAATTCAGTTTAGTGGAGGCTCCATCTCCATATAACGCCATCATTGGTAGACATTGGGTCCATCAATTGAAAGGGGTAACTTTAACATATCAACAATAATTGCGATTCCCGACGCCGCAAGGGGAGATGGAGATAAAAGGAGATCAGAATGTAGCAAAATCTTGTATTCTTGCAGAAATCCGTATGAATGAAGAACGAGTACAACAACAACAACAAAATAGGAAAAAAGAACGAAAGATGAAGGCTAAAGAAGAAGCCCTAAGCCAATATTTGATTAAGACTGCGGGAAGTGAGGAAGTAAATGAAACAAATGAAAATACTTCATTGAAGGAAAGCATACTAAAAATTGATGAGGGTAGTCTTCCAGTATAGCAATTAAAGGGGAATCCCACATTTTTAGGAGCTCCCAAATCTACTTTTACAGCAATTGAAGAAACTAAGAATATCAACATAGGAACAGAAGAATTCACAAGAATGATTAAGATCAGAACACTGATGGAAGCAGAAAGGGAATTTGATTTGGTCACTCAACTTAGAGATTATGTGGATATTTTTGCATGGAAGATGGAGGATATGCCAGGCATTGATCCGAGTATTGTTCGACATGAGTTGCATATACATCATGGTACTACACCTTTTCGGCAACGCATACGCAAAGTAGCACTCGAATATCATTTGTCAGTTGAAAAGAGTTAAAAAAAACTCATGGATACAGGGTTTATTCGAGAGGTGAGATACCCAACTTGGATTTCAAACATGGTGATTGTACCAAAAAATAATGGGGGAGTCATAATTTGCATAGACTTCACCAACTTAAACAAGGCATGCCCAAAAGATAGTTATCCACTTCCCAGCATTGATCAGTTGGTGGACGTTGTTGAAGGACATGAGGCTTTATCCTTCATGGACGGGCATTCAGGGTATAATCAGATAGCTTTATCTTAAGAAGATCAAGAACACACTGCATTTTTCACTCCACACGGTTTGTACTGCTACACCAGAATGCCATTTGGGATAAGATATGCAGGAGCAATTTATCAGCGGTTGGTAGACGCAATTTTTAAACCATGGATAGGCCGCACTCAGCAGATTCATTGCTAGATCATCGGACAGATGTAAGCCCTTTTTTGACACCTTGAAAAAGAAAAGTAAATTTGTGTGGAACGAGAATTGTGAGCAAGCCTTCCAGAATATTTAAGCTTATCTCGCCACATTACCTGCACTACAAAAGCCAGAACCTGAAGAAGTGTTCGCCTTGTACATAACCACAACAAAAGATGATGTAAGTACGGTATTGGTACGAACAAGTGACAAAGTAGAAAAACCAGTGTATTACATCAGCAAAACTCTTAACCTTGCATAAAGAAACTATACCAAAATTGAACAATTAATATTAGCACTGGTTTTTGCTACCCAGAAATTACGCACGTATTTTCTGACATATTATGTGCGGGTACCAAGCAAAGCTCCGCTAGAGTCTGTACTGAAGAATATGGGAAAACTAGGGTGATGTAATTTTAGAAAGTGGTAAATAAAGGTTCGATTCTCGAACTTGTGAAGGTGATGATTTTAGAAAATAATGATTTAAACTAATTCTAGAAAATTCCAGGAGTAAGAAAAAGACTAAATAACCTAAAGATGATTTTTGAATAATTTTAAAAATACCAGGAATTAGGAATCAGGTAATTCTAACAACCTATGTGATTAATCAGATAATTCTTTTTAAATTAATTGAAGCCCAAATAATTGCCAAAATTGGTTTTGTTATGCTAACAAACAGAGGTAAATCACAAGCATGGACTATCAAAATTAATTAACTAAGCATAATCCATCAAGCAAAAGCACAACTGTTGAAAGAAAACCGTTTTTACTATTCAAAACTATGCAATTTTAATGATAAAAGAATTATAAATAATTATTAGAAAATAATTAAATCACATAAAATTGAGAAAATTACCTTATCCATCATCCCAGTAAATAGACTTAGATCATGGTGGAAAAAGATTGCTCAAAAGTTGATTTCATTGCTCAAAATATTGATTACAAGGTGAAATAATAGTGCAACAGCCAAACAGCAACGGGTATAAACGTCACAGGAACAGGGTTCAACTGTTACAGCACAGTTTCAAGCAACAAAAGAGAGAAGAAATGGTGACAGATAGATTTGAAACAGCAACAGTTAAAACTGTTGCACTGTCTTCTTCTTCAGCGGCGATGGTGAAGAACACCGATCACCGGGAGCAGCAGCAGTGACCGGCCGTAGTCGGAACTTGATCGGAAAATAGCAAAAGTGGTTCTGGAGCTTCGTACTTTGATTCTGAGGATTGTAAACTCTTTATATAGGCCCTGTGAGTCTTCTAGGATGTTCTAATCCCATTAGAACTCGGTGATTTGACGAGAAATCAATAGTTATCCAAAACCGAAACATGTTCCTTTTCCCGTCCAAATTCATGATTCTCCAGCCCTTATCTTCGGCTTCTAGAGCTTCTAATCGATTATACAAACCTTCAATTAGATTGGGTACTTATCAATTTGCTGAAATCCCATCAAAATTGCGATTTGATTTGAGTCCTGTTTTGCCGATGAAGCTTTGACCTGGTCAACTGGGTTTGACTCGGTCAACTGACTTTGACCGAGTTGGCTGGGCCGAGTTGACCCGCTGAGTTGGTCCGATCCAGCCCATCCCGATCCAAGGGTGCCCCAATCCAAAGTGTGGGTGCCTTGATCCATTTTCCCGGGTGCTTTGAACACTTTTTGAGCCAATTTTTCCACAAATCTTTATTCTTCTAATGTCCCTACAAAAGCAATAAAACACGTAATAGACACAAAATCGAATACTAACTCACTAGAAATTAAGGTGCAAATTAGACACTAAAATGTGTCAATCATAGGGAGAATAGCAAAATGGAATGCATAACTAGAAAAATTCCACATCTTATTTGAAATACAAACTGCACAAAAGTCGCAAGTCCTGGAAGATTTCCTTGTGGATTTACCGTTAGATGATGATTTTGAAATCCAAGGTTTGCCCGGAATAGAAGATGATGATTCCCAAGATATTCTAAGTTCTATAAGTTCCCGCAGATGGGAAGTATTTGTTGATGGGGCACGAAATAAAGAAGGTGCGGCAATTGGAATTGTGATTACAACTCCTACAGGAGACCGAATGGTACATGCATTTCGTCTTGAGTCTGGCGAACATACAAATAATATAATGGAATATGAGGTTGTGGTTCATGCTCTTCGGCTCATCATTGAATTGGGGATAAGCGACGTGCGACTCACAAGTGACTCATAATTAATAATTCGACAGGTTGAATTAAAATATCAAGCGCTTGATGAAGACCTGATACAATACCAGAATCTTGTGCAAAAATTAGCGTTTCAAGTCCCAAATATAACCTTTCGGCATTTATCCAGAGATAAAAATCGCCATGCAGATGCATTAGCATTTATTTCTTCAATGATAAAAGATCAGAATACATCAGTAGTCAAAATTGGGCGCATTTATGAACCGTGAATTAAGTTGTGGGCAATCGAAAACATGGAAGAAGAAGTTGGGGAAGATATTGAAGATGCATTTGTTAAAGATGATACAAATTTTCCACAAAAATCAGAAAATGAATTATCCGGATAAGATTGGAGGATTTCAATACATCAATACTTGCAAGATGGGATATTGCCCGCAAACACTAAAGAGGCGAGGAAAGTGCAATCAAAATCTGTGAATTATCAGTTGCGAGATGAAATTCTGTACAACAGATCTTTTTTGGGACCGTTACTTTGATGTTTATCACAAGAAAAAAGGCAACGAATTCTCAAAGATATATATTATGGAGATGCGGGAAATCATAGTGGAAGACGATCACTTGCATTAAAAGCAAAAACACAAGGATATTACTGGCAATTTGTGCATAAAGATGCGGAAAATATGGTAAAAAGATGTGAAGAATGTCAGCGCTATGCGAAAAGAATAAAAGCTCCCGTAACAGAACTTAATTCCGTACTCAGCCCCTGGCCATTTTCGAAATGGGGGATAAACATTGTTGGGCCATTAGTGGAAGGTACTCAAAAAAAAAAATTTGATTGTATCCACAAACTATTTCACTAAATGGGCGGAGGCAAAAGCTCTTGCACATATCAGAGATACGGATGTATTCAAATTTTTATTTGAGAATATAATTTGTAGATTTGGAATTCCGGTAGTCATAGTTTCGGATAATGGACAACAATTACAAGGGAAACAGATCGATATGCTTTTGGAAGCATTCAACATTCAAAAGAAGAAGTCCACTCCGCTCTATCCACAAAGCAATGGACAAGCCGAAGCAACAAATAAGACGATTGCCATGAATCTGAAGAAAACTCTAGATGGCCATCATAAACATGGTGTGAACAGCTTCATAATACATTATGGGCATATCGCTCAACAAGAAGAGAGTCCACTGGAGAGTCACCATTTCTTCTTACTTATGGAGCAGAAGCAGTTATTCCAACGGAAGTCATTTTACCCACAACAAGAACAGAAGCATGGGAGAAGAACTTGAACTCAGACCTAATGCTTGAAAAGTTGGATGACTTAGAAGAAAGAAGAGAGGTTACACTTCAAAAAATGGAAACTTATCAAAGAAGGTTGGCAAGAGAATACAATAAAAAAGTGAAGTTGCGGAACTTTTTGGAAGGACAATATGTTCTACGGCAAATCCCGGAATACCAAAGGGATAAAAAAGCAGGAAAGTTTGCACCTACATGGGGAGGACCTTACATTATACAAGATATTGCAGGACAAGGATCATACCATTTGTGGAATATGAATGGAGAAATCTTACGGCATCCTTGGAACGCGCAATATCTCAAACCATATTACCCATGACCAACAATGCAATCGTACAATAATTTGCGTTCATAATAGGTAAAACAGATCAAATGCAATCTCTCTAGAAAGTCCATATGAATGTCTATGACCATTGGATTTTTCGCCATAGAGATGCCTAACATGACATTAATCATTGTATCAGATACTCTCCACTTCAGGAAGTGCTCACAACCAACAATGCAGACATACAATAATTTGGCTTCATACTAGGTAAAGCAGAACAAATGCAATATCTCTAGAAAGTCCATGTAAATGTTTTTGAGTGTATGACTATGGGATCTTTCGCTACAGAGATACCTAACATGACATTAATTATTGTATCAGGTACTCTCCATTTCAAGAGATTCTCTAGTGACCGCATCCTAATTTCCTCCTGGCCAGAGAGAAGTTAGATATGCGCTACAACCCTCAAAGTAACTCAAGGTACAAAATTTCCTTGCGGTTAATCAATTCACACTCATTCAATGCACTAACAATCAATATATATATTCATAATTTTTTTTGCAGGGACAAAAATATAAGGCAAAATGAAAGTGCAAATACAATTTAGAAGCAAGGAAGAACTAAGCAACAACAAAAAAAACTAAGCTGCGGGAAGATTTGCTTCAAAAGAAGGATTATCAGGGAAATCTTTGTGCTTATAGACTTTGGAAAACCCATCGGTTTGTACTTTTTCAAGAGTGTTGTTGACCGCCTTTGCAATACTAGCTCGAGTTTTGACCCTCAACCAAGAAATATAGGCTTTTGTGGTTTCAAGCTCTCTCTTGTACTGATCTACTTCGGATGTAGAAATTTTGACAGTCGTTTTCTAAAAAGTTATTTTTCCTCTCTCCGAAGCTAAGTCCCCAACTAAGTTTTCATTCTTCAGAGTTTCATCGTCAATTTGTCCTCAGCCTCTTTGGTTTTAGAAGATAAAAGCTGTAGCTAAGTGTGCGCATCATTAACCTTGATAGAAGCCATCTCCAGTTGTTTGTTGAGTTCCCCCACCTTAGCATTGGCCCCACCAAGCTCTCCTTCAGCTTTTGCAGCTCTTGCGGCCGCATCTTTGTATTTACCTTCAAAATATGTAACAAAGATAACATGTTAAATTATTGTGGAAATAATATTTAATTTCAAATATGCAATAAAATAGGATACCTCTTGCGAGGGATTCAAACTCTGCTAATTTGCGAGCCATTGCATCTTTAGTAACATCAAGGAAGTCATATTCATTTGAGAGTTTCTGATAATTCTCCTTAAGTTGCTGAAGATCTAAATGATATTGATCTAGTTCCGCTTGCTTCAATTCCCGCATCTGATTAAATTTGTTTGTACATTTTTCAACTTCTTTATGTAAGCGGTAGATATCACTTTCACGCAGAAGAACGGTGTCAGATAAGTTGCGGATTTTAGTTTGAGCATCCGCAAGTGCTTTTCCATTAGCATGAGCTTCTGAAGCTGAGTCATCTCTGTCTTTAATGAGTTGCGCTATATACAAAGAAAACTGAGAAGTGTGATGTGATCCGGAACGAGAAAAGCCTGCAAGGATATTTTGACGTTCCGCACAGAGTTTACGATTCTCTTCTTCTAATCTCTCAGATCGTGCCCATGCTTCAAGAACGCTATCCTTAGTCCACGATAAAGTAGCATTAAATTCTTCTTTCTTGCGGATATTTTCTCCATATAAACGTCGGTGCTGCGATTCTAATTCATTGTACTTCCGTACGGACAAATTATTTCTATCGAGAAGGTTGTTAAATCTTGTCTTGACCTCCACATTTTCATTATTGATTTTTACAACATGATCTGTCAAGCGACTAACTCTATGTTGCAGCCTAGCCACAAGGCTTGAATCCCCCGCTGATCCCATGAAGTAATTCAGAAAACAAGCAAATAATTTAAGAAAATTGATGAGATGGAAAGAATTAAAACCTTGATTTTGAAGATCAGGCAATTGTTGACGAAGTGCATCGTTTTCCCGCTTCAAACCTGCAACATCTTCCTCTACAGACCTAAATTAGGTCTCCATTTTCTTGGATCATGCCTTGTAAAATTTATAAGTTAAATGTGCTGCATTTTGACCTCGGGCAAGCGGCAATTTACAAGATTAAAGTTATAAATAGATGAAAATAAAATGAAATCTAAGGTTATTAAAACAATAAAATACCTGCAAGAGAGCTTGTTGCGGGAAAGAATACACTTCACCATCTGCAAGCGCAACTGCCTCCGCAAGAGAAGAAGGCTGGTTTATGTAGAAGGTGGGGTCGACGGGTTGACCTTGGCCTCTTAGCCAGGCATCTTTCACTGTGTCATATGGTGTGGACCGCATGTACTCCCGTAAGTTAGGAACCCTAGGACTATCTGATTCCACCAGCGGAGAGTCATGTGGAATAGATAGTAGCTTCTTTTACATAAACCATCAAAAGGCTTCCTCCTCCTTGTTCATAAGGTTTGAATCTCCCGCAATTCCTTTACCTTTATTCATTTGCAGGATTTCTTCATTTTTCCGCACTACCTCAGCGACAGTCAGCTTGCAATATTATTTACGGTAGGAGAAGTTTCTACCATAATACTTGCTGGTTCACCTTCTACTGCTCTAGTGCTGGCTGGCCCATCTGCTGCCGCAACGTTAACCAGCTCGCCCTCTCCAACTGCGATATTTTCGGACTCATTCTGAAAAGGGAGATCTTCCTTATCAGACGAAACATCTTCACTTGTTGCGGTTTCAAGCGGTTCATCAACAAATAAAGGAGGGAGTTGGAAAAGAAAAGAAGAATCAGGAACGACAGTTTGGTGCGAAAAATTGACCGCATCATCTGAAATTTCCACCGCAACACCAACTTGTTCGGCATACTCAAAATTTGTTATTTGAAGTGGCATGTTATGCTCTTCTTCATGTCTCTCCGGAGCAGAGATTCCTTCACCTCTCAAAATTGGATGATGAAGGGGAGAGTCTCGAATTTTTCCCTCTTCCCTGTCAGTGGAAGCCCGGGGTGTATCCTTAGCTTTCTTCCGACCCTATTAATAAACCGCAAGATTTCATTAAATAAAATTCAAAAGGACTACTAGAACACATTTGGGTAAATCAATACCTTTTCTGCGGAATTTGCGGCTTTGAGTTTAACCCCCGAGTCACATTTTGCGCTTTCATCAGCTCGCGGCTATAGAAAGAAAAAAGAAATTAAAAAATTCTTAAAGCATGATATAAAAGGATAGAGAGAATTTTACTTACCACAGTGATAAGCGGAAAATTGAAACCAGTAAAAATTCAACTGCCAAGCGCAATAATTATCAAAGCGCGATAAAAGATTGTAAACCGTGCTTTCTTGGACAAACTCGAAGATCCATGGACCTTCAATGACCAGAGGAGTACGGTACCATTTAAAATCATGTTCTTCGCGGATTTTTTCCTTTAAAGGAACCTGCGTCTCAGGAATGAATTTCATCTTGGAGTTATCAATCTCCGACAGCAAACGAAATCCTTCACCACCTTTGCGGCCCGAACCAACACTCCATTTCTTATAATTCTTCGCATCTATGTTGTCCGCATATGTAGCATGGAAGTTTTCGACCGTGTAATGTTTACGTTCCGCAGGATTGGGAATATAACAAGTGAAGTTGGTTTTTCCCTGGCTTCGCATGCTGCATTCATCCAACACACGCCACCAATTCCCGTTATATTGATTAACAGATCGGGCTAAACCATGCGGGGATTTGCTGCGGCTTGAGTGAACCTCAAGTTGAAAAGGAAT
This sequence comes from Papaver californicum, assembly GCA_023531435.1. Classification (NCBI taxonomy): domain Eukaryota; kingdom Viridiplantae; phylum Streptophyta; class Magnoliopsida; order Ranunculales; family Papaveraceae; genus Papaver; species Papaver californicum. The sequence continues at coordinate 767,483 of JAJJMC010030977.1, forward strand.
CTCACTCTGATACAAAGGAAGTTGTAAGCCCGCATCCAATGCTCCCGCAGGAATTAACAGCTTCCTGTTGCTATATTTAAACCCTTCCATCATCTCTAATGAAATTTCATCTTCTTCATGATCATAGAAGGAAACTTTGAATTGATGAAGATTATGCTTCCTTTTAAATACTTCAAGGTTCATCGACCTAAGATCAAGCTTTCGTGTGACCGCTTATTCTTAAGAGCTGGATTGCTGGCCGCAACAGGAACGTTTGCGGACCTTGTTAAGTTAGAAGGATTACCTCTTGAACTACCAGATTCATCCACTCCTTTCTTCTTCGATACAGTATAGCGGGATGACTTCCTAGTTAAAGAATGATCATCCTGATGAGAAGCATCACCAATAACTTTACCATCATTCTTCCCAGCCATGATAAATTTGTATCAACGCAGGAAAACAAGAAAAAATAAGTACACCATGATCAAAAGAAAAACAAAACAGGAAAATCACTAATAATTCTAAAATTTATAATTATAAAATTTCATAAACATTCATATCAAATCAATTAATCAAGAACTTAAAATTAACCACAACCTAACTCAAATTAACCAAAAAATTAATCAATTATAAATTCAAATCAATTAGTTCTCATCAATTTTTTAAACCCAATTTACAACTTGCAAAACCGTAGAATTATACCCAATTGCAAAATTACAATTTTTAAAACCTAATATGACTATTTCATAATCATATGTTTAATGTTTAAACATATATATACAAATTTAATTAACAAAATATTACAATAAATCATAATTTAAACCTATGAAATCCATTAAAATTCATATAAATCGTTTGAGTTTCATACCTTGTCTTGAGATCAACCTAACTTTGATAAGCTTTGTTGCTTTGCTGCTAGGGTTTTGCTGGCGTTTTTCAATCGGAAAAGAGGTTGAGTAAAGGTTGGAGGGTTCAGTTGAAGTGGTAGGCGTCTGGAAGAGAAGAAGAGAAGAACTGAACCATGAAAACCTCCACCTGATGATATAACAAGCGTAATCCTAGACAACCACTTTTTCTCACACGCATAAGGGTAAATGAGCGTTTCTCCTCCAGGCATTAGTGTAGGCAATCACTTAACACAGGCGTATGGATAAGGTAACGCCCACCGCATGAGGCACACAAACCAACTGCACGAGACTACACATTCACAAGGCGAATGCATAAGCTTACGCCCCAACATGCGTTCTTCTACACCCACGCCTGTCACTTGGGTGTGCTATTACGCGTGCGTCTACCATCAGACGTTGTTATGGGTTGCATCTCTCACTGAGCGTTCATCCAGCGTCCACCCCAACCAAGCGTTTACTAGCATACGCCCATCCAACACCCATGCAACAGACGTATGCTTATATATGCGCCCAACACCAAGCGTAAACTCTGATTCCGCTTGATCAAAATTTATTCTTCGACCATTGCGTTTCATGCATAGTATAATCCAAAAAATTTGGATTTTACTCTTTACTCCACTAATGACTGTGGAAGCTCTAACATCTTGTTAGTGCTAAGTGTCAGTTATCTTACATGGAAAAGGGTCCTTAATAACCCCCAACAGTCAGAGGTGTACTGAGTCGAGTTAGAACAAGAACGAGTTGCACTGAGCCGATTCGGTAACTAAAAAATACAACAACTCAATAAAAAATATCAATCTATACTGATTAATTAGATTCAATTATAACAAGATCAGTCTTTACTGATTAATGAGATTTAGTTAGAACCAATGTAGTCAATATCAGATTTCGGTTTGTACCGGTCGAGAGCGATACACTGTTTCCTTTGTATCGGGGAGATTTTGGTTCCAAATATCGGCAAATATCGGTCCACATATTTTATACCTATAATTATTATATCAAACGTTTTTTCTATATTGGACCTATTAATATATAAAACTAGTACTCATTTTTCTAAAATACCATAAAAAATATGAGTAACAATTGAAAACCCTAGACCAATGATAAGAAAATTCATTTATTTATTTATTTTTATTTTTATTTTTATTTTTATTTTTAGTTGAAAACCCTAATTTCAGCCGTACCAGTCTATCTCGACCATTTCGGTTAAATCGTATCGGTCAATATCGACTGATATTTTGGACAAAAATCGTTCTACCAGTATAGGCTGTTTCGTATCGGATAAGGTCCGATACCGGTAAAACCGACGATATTTCGGCCATTTCGACCGAAATCGACTACACCGGTTAGAACTAATGTTAACATGCACAGATCAATACCCTATTGATATCTAATTACGGTTCACAACATTAACAAAAATATAAAATCAAAGAATCAAAACCTAGAAATGAATAATATTTTTTCTCCAAGACCATCGTCATCATCAGTAGTAACACAAAATAATGTAAGAATAGAGACAACATCACGATAGTAATATGAGAAAACTTGAGATCGGTAGCAGTTTTGTTCATCATAAGAACCCTAATTTCAAAGTACCATTGAAAAATTCAACAAAATAATTCAATTCTATAAGAAACTTCAATCTTTACAAATTATTAACTTCAATTAAAACGTATACAGTCAAACAAACTATCTTCGTCATGAACCAGATTGAAACACATAAGAAACCTAGTTAAAATTCCAATTGGACCTAGAGAAAACCTAAAAACCCTAATTAAATTTTTATTGAAACCATATTATTATCGGTTTGATCTAAATTTCTTCTTGTATTGTTGATGTTTTTGATATCTTTAATAGTCTTAGTTTGTTTTGGTACAATTGACTTTTACAACAGAAAAATCATCCAAACCCAGATTTAGTCACCAAATCAAGGATATGAAAAAGAGACTCAAAAATTAATAATAAACAAAGTAAAAGAAAATGTGAGGGTATAAAATCCCAAACTACACGTGGACCAATACAACGGAAGAAGTATCATGTTACATTAAAACGAGAAACATTGAAACAAAGCTTTATAAGAAGTACAGAAACAGATAGCTTCGTTGCATGATCGACACGTGGGCTGCGGGAAAGTATGGCACACTGCTCAAAACAGATAGCTTTGTTGTTTCACTGACACATAAGATGCGGGGAAAGCATGACACATGAAAGGAAACTGACAAGCATCGATGCATGAGAGACACGTTTCAACTTTACAGGATGCGGAACAAAAGAAACTAAAGCATGATAAGTCATATCCAATGGCCACATGTCAGACATGCCATGATTATAATAAGGCCGCAAGGTTCATCCATATCCAAAACAACAACTTGAGTAAAAATCTACAGAAGAGTTGCGGGGCATCAAGCGAGAAGCTAAATGAAATGGGAAATACACATACAAAGTCTTGCAGAAAGCACAAAGAAGTCTTGTGGAAAACACGAATATGCCTTGCAGGATACACTACACTCCAAAGATTGGATAAGAACAAATAAGTGGAAAGTTAAATTGGAGGGACCCATGAAAATTTGCTATGAATACCAAGCTTTCAAACAGGAATGGGGACTGGAAAAATTTGGTTAAAATTGGACATAAGGCATAGGATTAGAGCAAAGAGTTTAGGTATGAGACTTGTGTAAATTTCATAGTATAGTTGTTCTTTGATTAGTTCAATTTTTATCATATGGTATAATTTCTTTCTGTAACATATAAGGATTAATAAAGAATAATACAAATCTTTTTCACCCGTGGATGTAGACAATTTGATTGTCGAACCACGTTAAATTCTTGTGTTGATTCATGTTACAATTTCATGTATTTATTGATAACATATTCTAAGTGTTAATATGTATTGATTTCATTTTAAGATATCTGATTTCATTATGTTACAAACTATGACGGTTGTGATCCAAAGACGCAAGATTTTTGGTAATCACAGAACAAACCATCTTTTTAGAAAAATAACATTTGAAGAATATGATGATGAAACGGGATATTGTGGTGGTGAAGGAACCGAAACAGGAGGTGGTCTTTTTTCCAAAAAAAATCTATATAGTGATATATTAAGGCTTTTGAGATAGGGTAATTAAGTAATTACAGCGAATACCTCATCTCTTCTTGTGAGATATTGACCAAGTTCTGGCGACATTAACTAATTATTATGGGCCCAGACAGAAATATTAACATCATGGAAATTTAACAAGAAACCTATTATTATGGCTGTAATGAAAATACTCATTTTTTACCTGGCGTTTTTAAGGGCGACCCAAAAAGAATTTGGGGCGACTAATAAAATAAAATAAGGTCACTAAGAAGTAATATCAGCACACTCTTTATCCATGTATTTTCTTTAATGGCTACTTTTTCCTTATTTAATTAGTGTTAATGTTGATTAATTAGTTAGTTAATTTTAGTTAATTAGTTACTTGATTTTGGTTATAGTTAGTGTTAGAAAAATATTTGAGTTATAGTTTTAGAAAAGAAATATAGAGTGTTTTGAGAGGAAGAAGAAGAAGAAGAAGAAGTTTGGGGAAACCAGGTTTTACCTAAAATCAATAACAAACATGGATGAGTATGAGGAAGAAGGTGAGAAACATCATGAAGAACATATTATTGAAGGTTCAATAACGTTTAAAGATGATGATTTGGGATATTTGTTGGATGATCCAAATTTTGGTACGGAAGAAAACCTAGACGGCGATTTAGCGAGAGAAAACGATGAATCACATCAAAATGAAGATAATAATGCATCAAAAAATCAGATATTGTGTTAAGAAGCTCAAAAACCCACTTTGTATGCGTTTGTATGTGATCGCTAACAAAAAAAAAATATTTTTGCATGCATTTAATGCCATGGACGTCCCAGAATCGGTAGATAATAGAGTACCATATCTACCGATTACACACTACTGTGCCAAAATTATGTTATAATCGGTAGTCTCGTGAAGATTACTTACTACCTAATATACAAAATCCCCAAATTTAATTTTTTTCGAATTTCTGTTTGCATAATCGGTAGTTTAGGAATACATATTATCTACTGATTATGTTTGTCGCCCCAAAAATGAATTTCTCTAAACCTATAAATTTATATTTTGTAAACTTTATAATCGGCAGTATATGGTATATCGTTATCTACCGATTACATTGTATTCGGTTGTTGTTTAACAAATTAAACCTCCGGTTATACTTGTTTTTGTGTACAGAACTTTTCTTGATTTCTTTCTATAATCGGTAGTACGGGAACATAATTAACTACCGATTGTTGTTAATCGATAGTAAGGGAATATAATTAACTACAGATTTTAGTTAATCGGTAGTACGGGAATATAATTATATACCGATTGTTGTTGTCTAACACACTGCTATTTTATGTAGATTATTGAATCGGTTAATCATGTTTCATACGAGGGTCCTGATACTTCACTACACTATGCAAATAATTTGGTATGCTACACACCCACTCTTTCCTTTTTATAAGAATGTATGTTACATGGTTAGGCCTATGATATTTGTTTTGTTATATGCGCATTAAGACATTTGAAAGTAAGGCGGAGGCAAAGGAATGGCTTATCAACAAGGCAAAAGAGAAGATGTGCATTGTAGTTCAGAACAATTGCGTGAGAGTTGATCGATTTGAAATGATTTGTGAGAAAGGTGGCGAGCGAAAGAGTCACGCGGGAAAGGATCGTAAATACGTAAAGAAGACGGAGAGGAAATACCGAGGTAATTCAAAGAATATTGGATGCTCATTTAAGATTATCTTCAGTAAGACCGACGGTAAGGAAGGTAAAGTATGGAAAATGTTTAGAGTTGCTAATGGTCGTCACAACCACAAAGATCCGGAAAGTCTTGTTGGGCACATAATGGTTGCCAAGTTAAAACCAAAGGAAATGGAGACGATGAAGTCCATGAAGAACGTAATGAAAGCGAGTGCAATCCTATTTAAGATAAAGGCGGGCGACCCCAACAACGTGTCTTCGTTGTCTATAATTAAGTCGGCGCTAGTAACGATCAAAAGGACGGAATGAGATGGTCGAATGGTTATGCAACAATCAGAGTGGTTAGCCGAGAAACACAATTACACGTTGAGAAAAGAAGAAAGGGATGGTAAGGTGATTCGTATTTTTCTTGGCACATCCGAAGATGATCCAATTGGCTCAATGCTTTCATCAAATTTTGTTGATAGATGCTACTTACAAGACAAACAGGTACAACATGTCGTTGTTGAACATTGGTTACCACACTTCGGATAAATGCACATTTACGGTGGCATGGGGTTTAATGGATGTTGAGAATGATGTGAGTTTCATTTGGATGTTGCAAACATTAAGGTCGATTTATCATGACGATCATTTTTCAAGGGTTATTGTAACGGATAACGATCAAGCCTTGATGAATGCAATAAAGGTAGTGTTTCCAGAAGCCCAGAATTTGCTTTGTACGTGGCACATTCAATGTAACATCAAATCCAATTGCAAACATCATATCCAAGCTAAAAAACGAAAAAAAAAGTACCAAGAGGTCGAAGGAAGAGGATGAACGTATTAGTAAACTAACCGTGGAAGAACGAGAAGAAGAGAAAAGGTTAGCTGATGAAAAGTGGGTCGAGGATGGAATAAAGTGGTCTTTATTTCTAAAAGCATGGGATAAGCTAGTTTAGTCGATGACGGGGGAAGTTTATGAATACAACTTGAAGAATTTTGAGGATGAATGGGGCAAGAACTATCCCAAACCAGTTAAGTATTGCAAAACACAATGGTTGGGACCAATGTAGTCCATACCGGCTGGTACGGCCGAAATATCGCTTGTTTTACCGGTATCGGCCCTCACCCGATACGAAATAGCCTATACCGGTGGAACGGTTTTTGCCCGAAAATATCGGTCGATATTGACCGGTACGAGTTGACCGAAATAGCCGATATGGACCGGTACGGCCGGTTTTCAATTAAAAAAAAAATCCTTATCATTGTTCTAGGGTTTTCAATTTTTACTCATGTTTTTTATGGTATTTTAGAAAAATGAGTACTAGTTTTATATCTTAATAGGTCCAATATGGAAAAAACGTTTGATATAATAATTATAGGTATAAAATATGTGGACCGATATTTCACCGATATTTGAAACCGAAATTTCCCCGGTACAAAGGCGTACCAGTGTATCTCTCTCGACCGGTACGAACCGAAATCCGGTATGGACAACATTGGTTGGGACCGCATAAGGATAAGTTTGTGTTTGCATAAACATATGAATATCAGAACTTCAATAACGAGGAAACAAGCATTGCAGAGGGGTCCCATGGACGATTAAAGAAAATACTAGTCGGTAGTCAAAATGGGGTTCTGTAGGTCCAAGAAGAAATCCATGAGTTCACCAATCGTGACCTCACTAAGATTTACGGTTCAATGGAAAAAATTCGGCATAGATTCTCGTTGGCACATTTAAAACATAAAAATATAAGGGGTATAGTTTACAAAGTTTCTTGGTGGGAAATAAATTTCATGATACAACAATTGGAGTTGTACAGAGATCACGATGATGAGATTACGTTTTGCAATTGCAAGACGATGATAGGTATTGGACTCCCATGTCGTCACATGCTTGGTAGGTATATTGAAGTGATTTACATCAATGATATTCATCCCTTTTGGAAACAATTATCTTTCACTCCAAGCACCCCGGTGGTTGATGGTGCGCGTTCTTGGAGACAAAAATTTTTGCACGAATACTCGAGCGTTACTCTACACCAAATGGGACACAAAAGCTAATATTGATGCACCATTTAGAGAAAGATCTTCACCCCTGTCTAAAGGTTGTTGAAGAACCAATGAAAGGAAAGGCGATGGGTAGGCCGAATACCGAAAATACGAGGTCAATTCAAAGAAAATAGTTGAAGGAATGGTTATCTAGTCAACGAGAGCTTTCTAGGCATGAGCATACTGAAGCTGAGTATGAAGATGTGACGGCTCTAAGGAAAATGGGCCATCCAAGGAAGGATCAAGGTGGACCAAGCTCACGAAAAGTCAAACCTAAGGTCTCTATGATTCCTTCCCAAATTCAAAATTGAAAAAATTATCAAATTTCCAACATTTTCAACAAGTATAATCGGTAGTCTAAGAAAAAAATTTACTACCGATTGTATATGTTGCCCCAAATTCAAAATTGAAAAAATTATCAAATTTCCAACATTTTCAACAAGTATAATCGGTAGTCTAAGAACTTTTTTTACTACCGATTGTTCATGTTGCCCCAAATTTAAAATTGAAAAAATCATCAAATTTCCAACATTTTCATACTCTATAATCGGTAGTCTAAGAAAATTTTTTACTACCGATTGTATATGTTGCCCCAAATTCAAAATTGAAAAAATTATCAAATTTTCAACATTTTCATACTCTATAATCGGTAGTCTAGGAAATGTTTTTACTACCGATTGCGTATGTTGCCCCAAATTCGAAATTGAAAAAATTATCAAATTTCCAACATTTTCATACTCTATAATCGGTAGTCTAAGAATTTTTTTTACTACCGATTATAATATAAAATGTGTCCAGAAACCAAGCAGCTCCATCAGTAGGTGTAACCGGTAGATAATTATCAACCGATTTTAGATCAGTAGGTTTAATCGGTAGGTAGTTATCTACCGATTGTGGATGAACATGCTTAATCGGTAGGTGATGCAAACCACTTATCTACCGATTTTAATGTAAAATTTCAACAAAGTTACTTATTAAAAATGAGTCTCTTGCAAATCAATTGATAATTCACAAAAAGAACATAAAATCCACTCATCATCTATAAATTAATCCATTCATTATCTAGAAAGTAAACAAAATGTTAGAACATTAAACACAAGGAACATTAAACACCAGGGACATATCCATAAAGTAAACAAGTTTCTTGGAAATCAATTGAAAATGATGTTTTCTAACAAGACAACCACAATCTAATTTCTAGATTTTTTAGTTTTAGTACGAGGACGACGAGCACCAAGGACATATGTTTCAGCATCAGGGACATTGTCTTCACCATCAACACTCGATGAACCACGAGATATTTTACTGTGCTTTGTTGCTGGCCTCTTAGGCTTATTCGAAGCTTTCTCCCCAAACTTGCTTGCATGAGCTTCATTATCAATGTTATCTATTAGGTCTTTATGCTCTTTCATCTTATCAATTGATAAAGGCAATCCCGCATTTATACACCCATCAATCTTCTTGGAAAAAAACGCAAACCTTTTTTTCTTTTTTATGCACTAACAATCAAACGATTGTTATCTAAAATATTGAGCCGTAATATTAAAATCAAAAGGAAATAACATTATGTACCAGCCTTTCATAACCATAGGGTTTGTCTTTGATATATAAGTATAATCGGACACCTTGGTGGTCTTTCCTTTATCTTCACGGATCAAATGAAGATGAGAATGCTCTTGGTACCATACCATATAGCGTGGATCTACTTCATCACCTCGGTTGACAGGTCTCCCATCGTTGATCATATATTGCATCATGTTATTCCACTCTTCAACGAATGGGTTACCAGAGTAAACTACTGTGATAAAGTCCTTACCACATACAAAATTCTCCACGTCCAATTTGCACCTTCCACGCATGTGACTCCAAGGTTCTTCTTGGACATAACCGAGTTGACGCATCACCCTAGAGGCATTGTACATAACATATCCAGTGGGATGCCACAATGGTCCATAGTAAAATGACAACTCATACCTTCCCGTTATATGTCCACTAGCTCGGTCTTCTATGTATGGATCAAAGCATACATCTTTGGACGCTATCAAGTCTAATTTCCTCCTCAAAGAAATCAACTCCTACTCCTTAGACCTTGAACGGTTGTTGTCAAAGATGTATTTTGTTCCTCTAGGTGTTCCTTTCTCCCACATCGGATTCTCTTTGGCCAACTCGAGGGACGAGAAGTGGTCATAGATCCATGTCTAGTGTACATATCAAACCCAAGTATGAGAAAATTGATTCTTAAAATAGAAAAAAATAAATAACAATCAAAGCATCAATAGAGTTACCAAAATACCTATAGTAGGCTCACATTCCCGGCAATTTGGCCAGTTGATTCCCTCGATGCCTTTCTTAACTCTTCCATCAAGAACGCATGACATGCGGTACCCCACGAGTAGTCATGAACTTTATTGAGAGGATGCAAAAGTTGTAGAAGGTTGGCCTCGACCCGGTTGCCACTACAATTGGGGAAATTACACATCCCAAAACATATCGGAGATATGTAGTGGCTGCAGCATTCACTTCGTCGTCGCTAAACTATGGATTCATTTCTTCTTTATTCTTGGTGCCTTTGAACATATTCATCAAGTGAACCATGCTGAACTGTCTAGTTTTGTAACGAAAGTACCGGGTGAACTCAATGTCGGATGTCGCTCGATCCCAACCAATGCACTTCTGAGTGTAAAAATAAAGTTGTTCCCAGCTTAACTGCTTCATATAATCAAACTTAACGCTTGTACCGTGGTCAGCGAGGCTAAGAATCTGCACCACATCATCTGGGGTGATCGTCATCTCTCCAAAGAGCATGTGGAAGGTATCGGTCTCAGGATACATTCTCTCCAGGATGGCTGATATCGACACCCGGTCATGCTCTAATATTGAATTCTCGGCAGCAGTAGATAACCCCGAGTGATAAATAATTTTCTTGAACCTTTCACACTCACCATCTAACGGCCAGTCTTTTATTTTTCTTGCTGCAGCTGTAGGTTTGATTAGACGAACCGCATGAGAATGGTCCTAATATACACGAAAAATTATAAAATAATTAGAATAGCGGTTAACACTTCTACGAATAAAAAGACAATAGCTTAAGAATGGTGTTTTATAATTAATACCTCAGTTGAATAAATTTCTTTGGCCCAAGAGTCTTTGTATCTAAATAACAGATCTCCTCCATCTCTTGGTAACCCAGGGATTTGGCCTTCTTCAATACCCTTCATCTTCAAAGAGGCGGGGACTTGGTGTCCTCCTTTCTTCTTTATACCTTCTTTGTACCATGTCCTTCTCCTTATGTACCACTTGGTTCTCCTTCTTTTTGGTTTCTAACCTGTGGATCACTTGGTTCTCCTTCTTCTTGGTTTCTAACTCTTGGAACACTTATTTGAGTTCCTTCGGTGATAGAGATTCCACTGGCGCTCTTTTCTCTTCTTGCACTAGTTGTTACTTTCTTACCCCCTTCACGACGAGGCCCTGAAATAATTGTATCTTAGGATTGCTTAGCTCGCCTTTCCCTAAAAAAAATAAATAAATAACAATTATTTCCAAGAAGACACCGTTTGATCACTACATAATCGGTAGAGAAAGTACATAAAAATCAACCGATTGTTCATAATCGGTAGTCAAATAAACAAACTAACAACCGATTGTTCATAATCGGTAGATCGAGACCTAGATTATCTCCCGATTATGCATAAAAATTGGAACAGAAAACTCTAAGATATGGACAAACATATAATCGGTAGTCAATTAAACAAATTAACAACTGATTGTGCATAATCGGTAGCTCGGGATCTATATTATCTACCGATTATGCATAAAAATTGGAACAGAAAACTCTAAGCTATGGAAACACATACAATCGGTAATCAAATAAACACAATAACAAATGACTAAAACATCGGAAGTCAAATACATAACCTATCTACCGATTGAAACCATCTAACATAATCGGCAGTTAGATAAAAAAAATTAACTACCGATTAAGCATAAGTTTTGGTACAGGAAGACAATCGGTAGTTAATGACTAAATCTAACTATCGATTATTGTCGATGTTTTTTAGGAATCACTAACTTTCATAATCGGGAGTTTAAACCTATATGAAACTACCGATTAAGCCTAAATTTTGGTACATGAAGACAATCGGTAGTTAATGACTAAATATAACTACCGATTATGGTCGATGTTCTTGAGAAATGAAGAACACAATCACAATCGGTAGATAAATACAAACATGGAACTACCGATTATATCAAATAATTGAAAACCCTAGAAATTCTATTGACGATTTCATTCGATTAAAGAAAAATAAACATAAATAATGGTAAACCCTTACCTTATTGGAACCATTAGATAGTGGTGGAGAGGCTGATTATCGGAATCAGTCTCCGTATCTTCACAATCGTTAATTTGTTAATGTTTAATCACTCTCTGCTATTTTATCATATCACCATGAAAATCCTATCTTGGAATCTTCAAGGTAGTGGAGCTCCCTCACTCAAAATCATTTTAAACTCTTGTGTGATTTCTTTTCCCATGATTTGATATTCTTATCTGAAACTAAAATTTCTATGGATAAAATGAAAATTATTTGTAGAAATCTTAGTTTTTATGATTTTTATGCTATGCCTTCAATTGGAAGATCCGGAGGGTTAATGATTGCCTGGTCTAATCGGGTTCAACTTGAGGTCTTAGATTTTTTTCATAACATTGTTCATACTAAGTTGAAGATTGATGATTCTGAGTTTTTTGTTACTTTCATTTATGGGATACGCATGATGATAGAAAAAATAGACAGTGGGAGTTCATTTTAAATAGGTTAAACATAGTTACTGAACCATGGTTTGGGATATGAATTATGTCATGAATCCTAATGAAAAAAGTGGTGGTAACGATAATATTTCTAAAGCCAATAAATTCATTCATAATGTTATTCAGATTTTAGGTTTGACTGACCTTTCTTTTAAAGGTCTTCCATTTACTTGGAGTAATAATATAGTAGGAAATGATAATATTAGTGAATGTATAGACAGAGTCCTTGCCAAATCTAAATGGGTTGTCGATTATTCCGAGTCTAAGGTGTTGCATCCAACGAGAGTCGGGTCTGATCATTCCTCTATCTTGCTTGACTCTTCACATGTTAGTAAGACAAATGATAGACCATATAGATACTTTAGATGCTGGGCAGAACATTCTACTTATGCTAATGTTATCAATGAATTTTTTTTAATGCTAGTTTACTTTCCAATTATCATGATAACTCTTTGATTAACGAACTGGACACGATAAGAGTTAACCTTTATGATTGGAAAAATCAAGTTTTTGGAAACATTTTTAAAAATATTAGACAAACTCTTAAAAAAATGATTTTGAAAATAAGAAATTCCCTAATAGGCATGTAATTCATAATTTAAATAATATTAAATGTGAATTGGAAGATTGGTATTGAATTAACCAATTTACTGGCAAAAATTATCAAGGGACGAGTGGATGAGAGATTATGATAAAAATACGAAGAAAAAAAATCATGCTCTTGCTACTGATAGAAATAGACACAACTCCATTCATACATTAAAAGATCCTTATTGTTTGTGGATCAGTGAGAAAGACCAGTTAAACCATCTTTTGTTTAATTATTTCTCTGGCATGTACACCTCTAAATCTCATTGTATACATATATAGTGTTTTACTCGAATTATACCTCATTGCATATCTGATGATGATAATGTTTCCCTATTATCATTGCCTTCTGCTGAGGAAATATATAAAACTATTGCTAGAATGAACCCTTGGGGGGCACAAGGGCCAGATGGTTTCCCTCTCGTTTTCATTAAACAACATTGGGACCTTCTTGGTGATGATTTAATATCTTTTGTGCAGGGTGTTTTCCAATCTAAGAAACCCCATGTTGGCATTAATCACACATATATTTCTTTGATTCCCAAGATTGAAAAACCTACTCGTCCTTCTGAATTTAGACCAATTATCCTTAGCAATGCAACGTATAAAATCATATCCAAAATTCTAACTAATAGGATTAAACCTTTGTTAGATAAGATGATTAGTCAAAACCAGACAACTTTCATACCCAAAAGGCAAATAACAGATAATATAATTATGGCACATGAGGTTTTGCACTCAATGAAAACTAGAAAATGTAAAATTGGTTCTTTTGCTCTTAAGATAGACTTATCGAAAGCTTTTGATAGCATCGAATGGGATTTTGTTTTGTTTATGCTTAACAACTTTGGTTTGATGCATCTTTTTGTGATCTTATTGCTGAATGTATATCCATTGTTAGCTACTCTATCTTGCTTAATGGATCTTCTGGGCCTACCTTTTTCCCTACTAGAGGAATCATACAAGGGGAACCTTTGTCCCCTTATCTATTTTTGATATGCATTGAGGGTCTTACTGGGGTTTTTTTCGCCTACAATCAGTCATTTGTTATTTGCAGATGACTGCTTTGTTTTCGGCAAAGCTAACTTGGCACAAGTAAGAAAATTATTGGAAGTATTCAATATCTTTTGTTCATCTAGTGGTTAGACAATTAACTTCGAGAAATCAGGTATCTACTTCTCTCCCAAAATGCATCATAAAAGCATTGTAAGATAATAACAAGCATCCTAAAAGTCAAGAAAATTTCGAAATATGATAGATATCTAGGTACTCCTTTGTTTTTTCATAGATCAAGATCTCTTAATTTTGAATTTACTTGAGAAAACTTATGTTAGAGGATGGAAATCTAAATTGCTCTCTCAGGCAGGTAGAACAAGCCTTATTAGCTTTGTTGCCTTTCCTTGTTTCCAAATGGGATGTTTTGAATTTCTTGACGAAACCTTAGATAAATTGGATAGGATACAAAGAGATTTCTCTTGGAATAAATCTGACCCAAAAAGTTAAATTTATACTAAGTCCTGGAAATCTATTTGCATCCATAAATCCCAAGGGGGTTTGGGCCTAAGAAATCCTAGGATATTCAATGTATCTATGCTCACTAAACTTGGTTGGAGCGTGGTTTCTCCACCATCTTCTTTATGGGTAAAGGTGTTGAAAACCAAATATTTTAAATCCTCTAATCCTTTAATTAGCTCTAGGAGTACTAAAATTTCTTGGATTTGGGATAGCATAAGAAAAGGGTTAGAAATCTTAAGGAATAATTGTATTTGGGACCTTTCTATAAATTCTTCTTTAGATATTTGGTCGGAGAATCGGATACCTAATACTGTTTTTCCTATACACCCAACTGTAATTGAGGAGGAAACTCCTACTTAAATTACAGACTTAATTGATATTAATGGACAATGGAATACTGATGTGTTAGTATCTTATTTTTCTCCTGAAGTTGTTACTAAAATTCTTACTCTTCCAGTGCCTGATGCAGAATTTGATGAACTGAAATGGATGCACACCAAAGATGGATTACCCACAGTAAAATTTGTTTACAGGGTCTTAACCAAAGACTTGGAGAACTCTAATCCAATATGGAAACATATTTGGAGACTGAGATGTCAACCTAGAGTGCATTGTTCTTGTGGAAACTGTACTATAATGCCCTTCCTCTAAATAGAAGACTTGTTGCTATAACTCATAAACTCACCGTTTTGTTGCTTATGCAATAACAACCATGCTGAAGACTCACTCCATTTATTTCTTACATGCCCATTTTCTACTGCTATTTGGTTTTCTCTTGGTCTGACTCACTTGATTGCAGATTCTAATATCTCCTCTATACAAATGTGGATTGAAAAACTTGTTAGAGACTATGGTAATAATGAGATTGAACATGCATCCTTTATTGTTTGGTCAATATGGAAGATCAGGTGCAATGTGATCTTCAAAGATCTAAAGCCTGATCCTACAAAACTTGTTAGGGATATCATTTTTCAATTATCTTATGCTAGATCTGTTATGAGAATTGAGCATGTTGGCCTCACTGATTTGCAGAGCATGCTAGGAAAGAACAAGAAAATCCTTCTAATTGATGATTCCTTTGATTATTTTCCAGGAAAATTTGGAACAACAGCCATCCTCTTAGATTGCAATGAAAACTACATTCAAGCAACAACCTCCTCTGGCTTTACAACTGGTCCAAAAGAAGCTGAATGTCTTACACTTAGAAATAGTATTGTTTGGGCATTAAAAATAAAGAAAACATCTGACCTTTTCTTAGTGGGAGACTACAAAAGTGTTTATTGAATCTCTTAAAAATTTTGATATCAACCTAGGATGGAGGGCAAAGAAGATTATGAGAGAGTGCCAAGCCACGTTTGGCTGTTTTTTAAATTGTTTTTCTTTCTTTTTTTCTTAGTAGAGACTATATTAAAGTAGTAGACTTGTTAGCTAAAAAGATTAGGAAATCTGATAAATCTGTTTTTACTATATTGAACATGTCACTGGATGACAAGATTAGCTTCTTTGAAGCTGTGTGTAAAGGGCAGTGCCCTGTACTGATTTAAGTTGGTTAATGCATATTTTCTTATTATCAAAAAAAAAAAAAAAAAAAAAAAAAGGGGAATAGATTGCTCTAATTTAGTGTTATTTCGAACGGTGGTACTTTTTCTAAAATTCCCTATCCCTTCTCTTACGGCAGAACCCATGAAAGTGTATAGGATGCAGAGTAGATCTAAGAACAAACCAGAATCAAGATGACAGAAAATCATCTCCACTGATGACTTGGCAAGCCAAACCTCAAATCATGGCAATCACCCTCTAGGGTTCTATACATGCACCTTAGCAGAACTCTTAGGTCCAAGAGCAGCAAATTAACCTTCTACTTGCTCTATCAATTAGTTAACCGATTAGTTAACCGTTTAAACAACTAATATTGTGAAGTGCCAATCGGTAATTCAAGAAAGTTAAGAGCTTCAAAGAACAACTTTTCTTCAATGATTCACATTCCAGATGAAACACCCAAATATCGACTCATCTGGTTTGGCACCGAGTTATAGCTGAGTGTCCTATATTTCACTGAAGAGTTGATTGGTATACGTGGTCCCAATGTTTAAAAGACCTAAGAGCAACTGCAGCGGACGACTATACCAAAGAGTAAAGATTAAATTTACTCTTTGGTCGCCCAAAATCAACCGCAACGGACGAGTATATATAGGAATGAGGCGAGTAAAACCACTGTTCTAGAGAAAATTTTCTCCAAATCTTATATATACTCGCACGCTCTTCTAATTGGGCGTTAACAAAAGACGTTTCCTTATGAAAGCGTTTTGAAACACGGACGCAGTGCCTGAAAAGCGTTTGATGAGACGCTCACAAAAGAATGCGTATGAAGTAACGCTTCACTAGGAGAACGCTGGCAGAAAAACGCAAGCCAAATGAGTGTCTGGTTAAAACGTTCTACTGAAATAACGTTCGTATATAATACGTTCTATTAAAAAGACGTCGGATAACATGCGCTCTCTTAGGAGAGCGTCGGAGCACCAGAAGCTCTCTTAGTAGAGCGCCAGAGCACCAAAAGGTCTCTTAGGAGAGCGCCGGAGCACCAGTCTTATTAACGCTCACACTGGTGGACGTGCTTCATTACGCTTCTTTAGGTGAACGTGAAACTCAGCTCAAGCTTCTGTTGGTGGACGTTTCAATACTAAGCGCTATTATAAAGGGGCTTCTGGCATTCAGACGTCTTTTAGGCACAGCGTATATCACTAAACGTCCATTAGTGTAGACGTTAAACATACGTTTGATTAACAAAGCGTACGAGAATGCAAACGCTCATTTATAAGTGCGTCTGGTTCCATAATATGAAACGCTCACCCAAATGTGCGTCCAACGACATACATCCCACTACAGAAACGTCTGTGTCACCTAACGTTCTTTTAAAATAGCGTTTTATAACAGACGTCTAATTAAAACGACGTGCGATTATATTTACTCACAAAACCGTTGTGTAAAAAATAAAAAACGAGCAAATTTTTTTACTCTTTGGTATTTGGTATACTCGTACCGTTGGAGTTGCCCTAAACATCATATCCAAAGGTAGTGGTTTTATAACAACCACTACTTCTTAACTCTAAAAAAGATACTTCTAAATCGCTGTCCAAGCACTCTTTAAGTCGGTCTTAACCCCAACTTTGAAACAACCATGCGACATCTTACTCACTCTATCTGAAAATAAGCAAATTACAAACACCAATAAACCAATCAAACATAAATGTTGGATATTCGTGGGCTTGAAATACTAACACCAATTTTCATTGTTAATTGGAAACTGAAACTAAGAAAGACAACTTTTGAACCAAATATCACATTTCAAAATCAAACAAAAATGAAACCCAAGAATTTCCAAATAACAATGTTGATGATAAGCTGCTTAAAAAACAAGGATATATATATGATCCAAATGAAGGCCAAACAAGAACCAATCTCAACCACTATGTATGTATAATATAGAGAAAGAGCTACAAAGATATTAGAGACCTTCACCGTCACGGAGCATGGAAAATGTGGTGAAATTAACTTAAAGCCGCGACCTTCACATACCTTAGCTTTACCATCAGTATTGGTTCACCATGAATATCAGCTACAGGCTTTCAAAATCTAAATTCTTTTGCTGCAAAGGCTAAAATAGAAAGAAAAGCATGACTAATGTAGAGATGAGAGGGGGAAAATGAGAAAGTCCGACTTATCTCTTCAAGCCTATTTGCTTTTTAGTATCTTCTAGTCAATTTTGACAGACGAGAAAAGGTAATGAACGAAATAGAAGGAAATAAGGAAACCGATGGTGCCAGTAGACAACAAGATTGTGATTGCCATGATCAATGAATAACCAAGGTAGAGCATAGCTGACACAGGCCCACTCAAACTCCTTAGGTCAAATATCAGGTAGTTGATAGAGTACATGAACACATACAGTGAGACTGAACCAGACGCAAAGAATGCTTTCCACCACCACTGCCAGTCCTCCACACATAGGTGCATGTAAGTAAGGACAACAGAGACTTCGGCACAAACAACGACAAGCAAGATGAAGACCACGAGCAAAAACCCAAAGACATAGTAGAACCTACCCAGCCAGATGCTTGAAAGAATGAAAAAAAGTTCGATGAAGAGAGTTCCAAAGGGGAGGGTACCAGCACCAAGTACAAGAAGCCAAGATGGATATTTTCGTGCAGGGATTTCTCTTGGGATCTGGTTTGTTCGCACAGGGTAAGTAATGGGTTCTGCTTTTGTTCCAAGGTAACCTCCCAAAAGGGTTAAAGGAACAGAAATGCAGAACCACAGAGACAGTAGTATAAAATATAAGGAGATGGGAATGGCACCAGTACTCTTGCTACCCCAGAGTATGAAGTTCAATGCAGTAAGAATTACAAACACTATTCCTGGGAAGAAAACCGAACAGGACCAGGAAACTGATCTCCATCCTTCTGTAGTTCCCTTTACAGTTATCCATAGTCGAACACCAACATAACCCGCAACTATACCAAGGAAAAGATACAGAATTATCATTCCAGTCAACAGCATTCCTCGAGAAGCTGGGGACATAAAACCAAGAGCTGCAAATATGATGGTTACAACCGCCATCCCCAAAATCTGGGTTCCATCTCCCACCATCACACAGAGTAGCTTAGAGCAGGCTGGTTCTCTAAAGACATCAGACACTACAAGTTTCCACCCAGAAAGCTCCTCGTTCATCTGTGCTTGAGCTTCTTTGTCCAGTTCCTCGTACCTTGTCAAATCCCTCCTCACCGTCCTTAAGAATATAACGAAGACGATACCAGCTAAAAAGAATATAACCATCAGTGAATTCATGATTGAGAACCAGTGTACCCGTGCACCTTCCATCTTCAAGTAAGCGTCCCATCTTGAAGGCCATCTAATATCACTTTTCACGAATTCAACCTCATAAGTAAACGAGACTTGCTCTTGCTCCCTGATTATCTGAGACTTCTCAAGGTCGACAGGACAGTTTATTGGATCGACATTGTCATACATCATGAGCTTTTTCATTGCCTCGGGATCACGTTTGATACTGCAAGGAATGACCTCAAACCCAACAATTTCATAACCATTTAACTTCTTTTCAGGCTCTTGAACCACAGCCATAGTTTCATCCCCAGTACCAAGTAACACCACACCACTTCCTTCATACTCATGAACCAATACCTTAAATTTCAAATGATTTATGATGTAATCTTCGTTACTTTGAGGTGGTGCATACCCGACTGGGTACCCTGTCCATTGGATCTTGATCCCATTTTGTGTAGCATACCTCATAGCTGGTAAATTATCCAGGATCATATTCACCTGATACAGATCACGGGTTCTCTGCTTCAAAAGTTTCACCTCATTCTCATTCAACGGACTCGTCGTACACAGATAAAGTGATTCATTCTGATTCATTTTAAATCTATAAGCAGAGTTATCAATCTGATCACCCATAAGAAGTTCCCCCAAATTTTCTGCACTCTTCTTAATCCCTCCAGGAGGTTTGCAGTAAGGAAGACTGTAATAACTAAAAGGAAGCTCTGTTTCGATAGAAGTCAAAGAATTAACCTTCGCAAGTATTGATTCACCATTTGAGTATGTGTGCATGTAGGTTCCAGGCAGATAAAATCCATCACAAACGGTAGCAAACACAATAACAAAGAGACAACAGAAACGAGCCAACGAAGTTTTCTCCATCGTTAGACCAACAATATGAAAACAAATCCCTCGATCTCTGTTATATATCCAAATGTATTATCATCAATTTCAGATCTGAATCACTTCAAAATGAATTTGCATACACTATCTATTTCAACTATAATATTCCACCAAATAGTTGAGATTTCCAGATCTACACGAATGAAATTGCAAAGAGATCCGAAATCAAAATTCTTTATTCCGAATCGAATAGATCAGTAAAACAAACTTGCTAATGAAAAAAAATTACCCTGTTCTTATATTAAACAACTCGTAAACATTGCTATGAGGTTAACAAATACAGATCTAACAGTAAGACAATCAAATTGCATACGGGTAATATAAGAATCAATAGAAATTAGGAGTAAAATAACTGTAAATTGTGAGGATTGAAATAAGAAGAATTTAGATCTGAGGAGAAAGGAATACCTAGCAGATGATTCGAACCCGTTTCTGAATGAATCCTAGAAACTATCGGATGGCGTCAAGAGGAGAACTAGCAAGCCCTAAGAACTTCCTCTGCAACTGTAAATTGGGATGAATATGGTTCGTGTGTGAGACACCACTGAACTATAAAAGGCCAACACAGAAACGATTCTTCGGACAATTCTTTGTGATTTAAGGCGTAAGTCCCCTTTAGTTTGCATATTTTCAATTAAGTCCCTTGAGTTGAGATTTAAGTTGTTTCCCATCCCGAGGGCTACACATCGGTCGGTCGGTCGGCTCGGTTTTTTACCAAAACCGTCCACCCAGCCGACCATAGATCTGTTCTCAAAATTGAAACTGTAACCAAGTCCACAAACTCGAGTCAGTCCGGTTCGATAACGGTTTCTATCGATTTTTACTGATTCAGGTCCATAAATAAAAATAAATAAATAAATAAATCTCATCTCTTTCTGAATTACAAATTCAATTATAAGATTATATATATGTTAATTATAAATCCATCTTAAAGATTAATATAAATTTATACTCAAATAATCAAACTATACAAACAATGATTTCTATTACAAAATCACTCCGTATTACAAGTTTAAAGATTCATATAAAATCAAGTAATCAACTGAAAGACTAAACCACTTCATAAAATTTTTATTTTTATGAAATACAAATATTAAGAGTTGCAATTATATTTCCAAATATTATATAAAAATAATTTTGGAAAAAACCAAAATCCAAAACACAAGAGAAGATATTCACACCTTTTTCTCCTTTCCCATCTTACAAATTCATAACCTCTTCAAAGAAATGTTCACTGAACTTCACTTCAACTAATTCATCAGCATCATCTAAACAGTAATTGTAATATAAAAATCGAGATGAAAAAGCTAGAGTTTCAATTGTAAAACGAAATCAAACAACAATCATAATTTGTACAACAATAACATTAAACCAACATACTTAATAAAGAACTCTCAATTGAGGAATACTCTCACAAATTGGGGGATACTAAAAAAAAGACATTATGAAGTAATTTGAAAAACCCCTTATCCAAAGAATTTTAGGGAATACTCTTCCAAAATTAGATTAGTGTTAATTTTAGGGAATACTCTTCTCATTATCATCCCTGCTTAATCAATCAAAAAAGAAAAAATCCCCAAATCAATTTAGGAATCTTAGATTAAACCAATAAATAAAATCAATTAAGAACTTGATTAATCAATCAAATATTATCATGATGCGTATCAAACACACACTGTAACGACCCTCAAAATTCACATAAACCTGATTGAATTTATATTCTAACCCTTTAAAATTGTATTTTAAATGAGTAGATGTCAAAGATAGTTTATTACCAGAAGAATTTCACTGTTTTTTTTTTTATAATTATAATTTTAAGAAGAGAAACGGAGGAGGATTAGGTTAACAACGCTAGTATTGGTACTGGGTAAGTTGTTTCAATTGATAAATATGGAAATTGGGTTCTTCTTAGATAAAGTGTTTACAACATTCATAGTTCAACCCATGACTTGGGTCATGTGTCGCTAGATATCTTAAAACTATCAATCTTAGTAAGTACATGATAAACTGTCTAGATTAATATAAAAGAAAATGAGATAAGAAGCTTGGACTTTGGTTGTTTTTGTTTTCATAAAACTTTTCTTATACAGCATAGCTTTTACAATATCGAAATGTGTTATTGTATTTGGGGGAAACAAAAACAATGCCGGCAGTTAGGAAGAAAAAGAGTCGGCAGTTGAAAAGAAGAGGGGATACTAGAATTAGGTTTTTAGTTTTTTTTTTTAATATAGGATAAAGTACCCCTTAGCCTATATTATGCCCCATATAACCGTCGGTATCCCACAATTTGTGGAGGTATCCCCCAAATGTGGGTTATTAATAAACAAAAACCTTACAATTATTGAAACCCATAATTTGAATGAACCAATTGATCACAAAAACACATCTTTTTTTATCATAAACACGAAACTTGAAAAATCAGTAACAAAAAAAAATTGATGTGAGTTGTTTGTTGTTGGGGATAATTAGTGAATCATTGATGGAGAAAAATAGTGATGGTGAGTGGCGTTGTGCTGAGAAGAATAAGAGGTTACTTTTGAACAAAGAGAAGTGAAAATAAAAAAATAAAAAAAAATAGTTACGGCTGAATGAAGAAGAAGTAGTTTTTTGGGTTTAGAACTTTAGGGTAATGATAATATAGTATAGATGGAGGGCTAAGATTGAATCTAATTAATGTAATGAAGGGCTAGGATTATATCTAATTAATGGGTTTATACGGTTTGATTCGGTCGGTCTTTATACTTAAACCGTCCACCGAACCGTAACATCAACGATTATAATTTGATAAACTGTGGACCGAACTGGCATCAACGGTCGGTTTGAACAAACCGACGACTTGACCGATTTTTAGACGGTCTGGCCGGTTCCGCCGGTTCATGTGCAACCCTACCTATCTGAAAGCAACTTGGCCACTTTATATTTCAAACATGAAATAACATTCTTAGCTTCACTATTGATGCTGATACTTTTGAAATTATTGTTTCTTGCCCATTTTATAGCCTTCAATATTACTAGTATTGTTTCCTAAGAATTCTTTTTAATACTATGACATTTTTGCATCTCATGAATCCTCCTGCTAAGTCAATATGAACAATACCAAATCCAGAGTGACTAGTATTATCATCACATGAAACATCAGAAAAAATCATAATGTAGTCATTTGAGATATTTTCTATAGAAAGGGATGAATCTGCTACTTGTTGTACTGGTTGTTGATAAGAGTTGTCTGTTGGCTCTATTCCTAGTGATATAGTTGTTTCATTACTCAAATTGAGAGCTAGTCTAGCTGCATTGACAAGTAGCAAATCCTTATATTGAAAGACCTTAATACATCTTTCCTTCCTTACGCACCAAGAAGTTGTGAAAGTGACTGCAAGAACTTGTATTAGCTAGAGGGTTTTAAGTACATGGATATACGATTTTGAAATGAAGTCAGCCCATAAAAAATGGGTTTTTAAGAAACCATTTAACTGTTCATTTAGGAATTACTTCACTCCCGTATAGCTTGCTTCCTTATCCATTTTATCCACTAAATACATAAAGATTTTAAAACTGAAAGAAAATACTATGTGAGTTACTAAACATGTTTTGGAAAGATTTCACACTCATTGGGATCTCTCAGGTAGGTCGAAAGGAATACAAGAAGCTCCATTAACCATCATCACTGGATTTTGCAGTCATTTCTAATACAACTTGAACTCAACTTCAATTCAGATATCCACCTAAGAGACTCTAACATGGCCTTTGCTTCAATATCTAAGCAGCATGACGCCCAACCTGAACCTATTTTATAATGCCTTATTTGTCATGTTTTATCAGTTAAATATATAGTATAACCCATATAATAGTCAGACCATGAAAGAAGCATAAAAACAAAGAATCCAATTAAAAAAACAAGAGATTTCTTGATCTTTAAATTGATGAGGAACCATATAGATTGGTATCACCACCGTAGGATCTCTAAACTCCAAAGTTATTTTATTAATATGATCACTTGGACTTGGCATTATACCATTAAAAGTCATTGCATTCTTATATTTCCATAAAGACCACAAAATGAAATTTTTTTATAGCAGATTGAGAACCTATCATTTATCCATCTATTGAACCATGTTTTATTTTCATTATCATGATTGAAAATAAAAATATTAGAAAACGAAAAAGCAATCCAGATAGTTTTGGAAAAATTGACATGAAGATGCATTTCATCCTCAAGAATATCATTATTGCATATCCTATAACAAAGTTAGATGTGTTTTTTAAATAGGAAAATCATCTTCCATAGAGGAAGAACCCTAGAGACTAATTTTTGACTGGAAATTTGGATATTAGGTATGAAACTAAGGTTCCAAAGTTGTTTGATTTTGATCCTTGTATTAATTAGTTAAATTAATATAAACAAATTTATTAGTAATTTCCCTAGATGGAGTCGATTTCCATCTGATTATATCGCATTCCCCTATGTCAGGAGTAATAGATTTAAACTAATTATGCAGACTATGATATATATTTTTTGGGATATGTCGGTTTTAAGAATTTTAAATTTATCTAAAACGTGATTTATGGTTTTTGAGGTTTTTTCATCAATTATCAAAAGCATAATAAAGTTTAGTTAGTCAGGTAACCTGTAGCATAATGGCTTTCGTCACATGTTATCGATGTTTATATTTGTGGGATTTTGGCATAATCAATAATGATTGCTTTTAGAGTTGTTGTAAAAAAAAAATTCTTTTTTTTTTTGTAACAATTGCCATGGCAGGGGAAAAGAAAACAATAATCAAAGAGAAGCATACTAACAACCAGAGCCATAATTTAGACGGAAAAAAGAGGGGATTTGAGAAGATGTTGACCAGGTTTGGACATTGTGAAGCTTACCGTAAGTTGTAAGATTATGAGCTAATGAATTGTCTCTCTTCAGAAAAAACTAAAAATCCGTGGAGTTTTAAACTTTGGTTTTTGCACCAATTTCATCAACAATGTGATGAACTCTTTATGAAATGGAGGTTGTTTGTCTTTGAAGGATTAGTACAATTTGTTGGCAGTCTCCCTCCACGATTATGTTATGGGAATTTGGACGATGGGTGAGGTCAAAAGCGAGGCAGAAACTCTTTGCTTGAGCTACCATAGGGATAGTGGTGTTTAATGTAATTGTACGTTTGTACCTGTACCTGCACCAAGTGCAATATCATTCTCGCCTCTCACAATAGTTGTTGCATGAGCCTCTATAGAAGAGACATCCGCATCAAAATTCATTTTGATATGGTTTGGGGCAAGTTTTATCCAAGTATCTAGGTGGGTGACAAACTGACATCTTAATATCATCGTAGTTTACTACTTTCTCACAATTCTGACCCAAGCCTTATATGTAAGAATTAAACCAATAAATTCCTTTTTGAATGATTGTCTTGATGTTAATCAACTGTTTCTCAATTATTATTATTTTCTAACGATATTTCCATAATGCTCACCATAAACAATCTCTCATATGGAAAACTATCTCCATCATCTTGTTTCGCAAGCCAATCTTTACAACAAGCAAAGCCTAAACATTCTAATATAGAAAGATATTGAAATACAATGGCGATGGCTTTGGTAAACTGGTGATGCACAAACAATGATCAACAATCTCAACTGCAATGTGACACAAAGGGCAGTCCAACTCATTACACTTACCAATCTTAGCTAGAACCCCTAATCCATTTATCAATACTCTTCACATGAAAGTGTGAATCATTAGAGCCATATATTTTTATTTCCAAAAGGATTTCCATACGAACACACATCCACTATGAGGTGAAGTCTCGCCAACATTAGCTTGAAAGATTTTTTGAATATATTATGAAGTAAACTCACTACGAGAAGTTGGCCACCAAATTAACCTATCAATTTTAGTTTCCTTATTTATATAAATACTTCCAATCTGAGCAGCTACATGAAGCTCGAAAATATTTTTTTTTTATCAAAAACGAATTCCAGTTTCCTTCATTTTAAATTAAATAATCATATCACTAACTCTAGTAATTCCAATAACTCCACCTTGCGGAAAGACTAGTTTGAAACCTGGGATAAAAGGTACTCAAGGATATGATCAAACATTAATTGTTTTACCACTCTCAATAATCATATACATCATTCTTTCAGATGTTTCCTTCTCTCGGGAATGGCAGACCAAGTGGTGGAACACTTCTTTGGTTTACCAAACTCCGAAATTTGAATTACGAAGGTACTTTGCTGACATGATTTTCCCCCAAAGAGAATTTGGATTAGTGAGGAAACGCCAACCAATGTGTGTCAAACTCCTCATAGGTTAATTTGGTATCCAACTCCTCATGGTGAGTTTACCTCACAATATTTTCAAAAACTCATTCGAGTAATATTGGCGAGACTTCACCTCGTAGTGAATGTGTGTTCCCATGGAAATCCTCCGGGAAACCAAAATCTCTAGCTCCAAGGATTCATACTTTCATGTGGAGAGTGTTGATAAATGGTTTGAGAGTTCTAGCTAAGATTGGTAAGTTATTGAGTTGGATTTCCTTTTTGTGTCACAGTGCAGTTGAGATTGTTGATCATTTGTTTGTGCAACACCAGGTTACCAAAACCATCACTATTATATTTCAATACCTCTTCTATATAAAAATTTCTAATCTTTGCTTATTGTAAAGATTGGCTTGCCAAACAAGATGGTGGAGATAGTTTTTACGTAAGAGCTTGTTTTTGGTGGGCATTATGGAAAACTCGTAAGAAAACAACATTTTTGAGCCATTCGATTAACATCTATGCAATCATTCAAGAGGGATTATAGTGATTTAATTCTTACATAGAAGACTTGGGTAAGGATTGTTTGGAAGTAATGAACTGCGGTGATTTTGAGATGCCACTTTGTCACCCATCTCCTT
The DNA here is from genome assembly GCA_023531435.1 of Papaver californicum. Classification (NCBI taxonomy): domain Eukaryota; kingdom Viridiplantae; phylum Streptophyta; class Magnoliopsida; order Ranunculales; family Papaveraceae; genus Papaver; species Papaver californicum. The sequence continues at coordinate 794,709 of JAJJMC010030977.1, forward strand.
GGATATCCATTGCCCCAAACCATATTAAAACGAAAGTTGATGCGGTTATCTCTTCTATACCGGACCATGTAATAATCATTGCTAGATACGAGAATGATGTTGTACTTAGTACAAGTACATGTACAAACATACAATAATTATAGTAAACACCACTATCCCTATGGTAGTTGAAGCAAAGAGTTTCTTTCTTGCTTATGGTAAGCCTCACAATGTCAAAACTTGGTGCACATTTTCTCAAATCTCCTATTTTCTCTATCAAGATTCAGACTTTGATTGTCAGTCTGTTTCTCTTTGATTGTTGTTTTCTTTTCTCCTGCCATGGCAACTGTTAGAAAAAAAAATCTACAACGACTCTAATAGCAATCGTATATTGATTATGCTGAAAGCCCCCAAATATAAACGTCGATCACCCGTGACAAAGACCATTATGCCACAGGTTACCTGACCAACTAAAATTTATTGTACCTTTGATAATTGATGAAAAAACCCCAAAAACTGTGAATCACCTTTTAGATAAATTCATAAATTTGAAAATCGACATTGAAAAGAATAAATATTGATCGTAGTCTGCATAATAAGATTAAATCAATTACTCCTGACATAATAAAATATGATCACAAAATCAGATGGAAATCAACTCCATTTGTGAAAGTTACTAGTAAATCTATTTATATGCATTAAACTAATTATAACAAGGATCAAATCAAACAAAATTATGGATACAATTTTGAACCTTAATTGCAGACGTAATATCAAATTTTTTTGTTGGAAGTTAGTCTATAGGGTTCTTCATATATGGAAGAGGTTTTTCCAGTTAAAAAAAACATCTATCCTTGTTATAGTCTATGGGATAATGATATTCTTGAATATGAAATGCACTTCCATGTTAACTCCAATTTTTGCAAAACTATTTGTTTTTTTTTATTTCTTTTTTCTAATATGTTTGTTTTCAATCATGATAATGAAACTAAAGCATGGTTTAATAGTTGGATGAATGATAAGTTCTGAATCTGCTATGATAACTTGATTTTGTGGTTTTTATGGAAATATAGGAATGGAATAACTTTTAATGGTCTTGCACAAAGTCCAAATGATCTTATTCATAAAATCAATTTGGACTTTAGAGATCCTATAGTGGTTATACCGATCTATCTGGTTCCTAAGGATCATCAATCTAACTATCAAGAAATCTCTTGTACTTTTGATTGGATTCTTTCTTTTGGTGCTTCTTTCATGGATTCCAACTATTAGATGGGTTATGCTATCTATTTAACTAACAAATCAGGACAAAGAAGGCACTACAAAATAAGTTCAGGGTTGAGCATCATGCTGCTTAGACGTTGATGCAAAGGCCATGTTGGTCTCTTAGGTGGATATCTGAAAAGTTGAGTTCTAGCTGTATTAGAAATGACTACAAAATTTCAGTGAAAATGGTTAATGGAGTTGCTTGTATTCCTTTATACCTTCCCTGGAGAGCCCAGTAAATGTGAAATTTTGTCAAAACATGTTTAGTAACTCACATAGTATTTTATTTTAATTTTATAAGCTTTATATATATAATAGATAAAATGGCTAAGGAAGCAAGAGCTAAGGGAGTGAAGTTATTCTCAAATGAATAGTTAATTTTTTTTATAAAGAACTTTTTTTTATAAGGGCTGACCTTAGATCAGAATCGTATATCCATGTACTGAAAACCCTTTTAGTTAATACAAGTTCTTGCAATCATTTTCACAACTTCTTGGGATGTATGGAACAAAAGATGTATAGGGGGTTTCAACATAAAGTTATGCTACATGTCTATGTAGTTGGACTAGCTTTCAATTTGAATAATGAAACAATTATTTATGGGTTTGGTAATGTTTTTTTTTCTTTCAAAAAATACTTTCAAAACATATATTTCCTCCGTTTCTAGAAAAGTGTTACTATTACTTTTTCAAATTAGCCTATTTTTAGGTTGAAATGAAAAAGTGATAGTAACACTTTTGTAGAAACAGAGGGAGTATATAGTAATAATTATGTTTGGTAAACTTTTTATAAAGTGTTTTTTATACAAAGCATTTCCAAAATTCCTCAACTTTTAAAAGTTGGGGAGGGGGAGCTTTTAAAGTTTTAAAAGCATAAGCTATGGTCTCATCCTATTTTTCGTATTTGATTTTTCTTTTTTGTCCCCACTTTATTTTATAAATGACAAAAATTACTCTTAAATCTTTTGCAATAAAATAGATATGTAATGAAACCTATAAAATTTTTTTTACCAATAATAAAAATAAGAGTAAATATTAAAATTATGTCTATAACAAAAACATGGATATTCAAAATATACTTTTTAACAATAATAATAATCACTATTAGTAAATATAATGTGTGTCTATATATTAAGAACCAAATATATATTTAATATATCAATATTTATTTATTTTTGAACCCTATAAACTAGAATAAAATTATTACGAAAGATATATCAATTTTGTCATTTGTTACAACAACAATTGTTGTACCTGATATTTTACCAAACACAATTTCATCATTTTTTTAATCATCTATAGCTTTTAGTCTATAGTTTTGATCGTTTTAGAAAAGTGGTAAAATAGTTCGTCCGTTGATACTTGTGAAGATTCATTTTAGACCACAATTTAATTTTAAACTAGAAAATAAGTAAAAGATTTTAATAATATTGGGAATAACTGGAACTCATGATTCCACCAAAATCACTTCTGAATGATTTATACAATGATTCTTTAACAATGATAGCTCTTTTATTGACTCTGTTTATTTGCCAAAAGTAGATTTCTAAAACATTAATTGTAAATCACAAGCATGGCGCATCAAAAACTCTTAAGTCCCAGCATACACCATCAAACAAAATCACAGCTAATTAAGAAAAATCATAAATCAATTAAAAATCAATGCAAAAGTCATTAAAAAACAAAAATAGTTACTATTCATTCATGAAATATGACTTCCTCCATTATCCCAGTGGTTGGGTTTAACTCCTCATGATGTACATACTCTCAAAACAATTATTCATGGCTCAAAAGTATGTAAAAAGAAGAAAAAATAATAACGCAGATGGTTTGCAACAGTGTAATAGCGTTGCAAACCACGATTCTCACTGTTACAGAGGAAAAGTGTTTTCAGCTGAAGATAAACGTTGCAGATGCCAAGATATCTGATGCATATGGGTTGAAGAAACTATTGCAGCTGAAGATAAAAGTTGTAAAGCGGTTGAAGAAACCGTTGTTTTTTCCATGTTCTTCATGTTCTTCAGCAACAACAGTAGAGAACTTTCCTGGAATGATTTTTCTTCTTCTGTGTAGCTTCCTGAGCTTGACCCAACCTCTCTCAATCTTTTCAGGACTTGATACAACCTTTTTGTATACAACAAATTCCTCAAATCTCGAGGGAATCTCTGTTTTTTCCAATTGAAACTTTAGGGGTTTTTCTCCCTAATTTTTTTTCTCGAATCCCCATCCTCCTTTTTCTTCCTTATGTTAGCCTTATATAGGTTTAGTAAAACCTAATATCCTTTCCTAAATCGATAAGGATCCCAACAACTCTTCAAATCAAATTAAAACTCGAGTTTATCCAAATCCAAAACCAATTTATTCTCCGGTTGCAGATGGGATTTTGAACTTGTTTTTCGTCCTGAAATAGCTCATGTTGACGTGTTTAAACACGTTTTTATTGTTTCTTCAAGCTGATATGGCCGAAAAGGCTTTTAATCCATGGATCTCGCTCCCTAAACCAATTCAGAAAACTTTCACGTGTAAATTTCTTTTCCCGCCAATCTCGGATTTAAAAACAAAAGGAAGGGTGCCCCTGGTAATTTTTTTAGCCAATTTTTTCACAAATGCTTATTTCCCAAAAATACCTACAAACACATAAAATAACACAATAAGTACCAAATTGAGCACTAACAAAATAGATAATTGCGGACAATTCAGACTTTATCAAGTTTACCAAACACTCAATTGTTTTTTTACACAGTAGCGCACAACAAAAAAACACTTTCACAAATCTCACAACAATAACAAACTAAGCCTATGTCACTAGGAGTGTTCAACCAGTACAATAAGTGGTAGACTCATCCGCTTCTATAGAAAATCTCCCAAATGAATGCATTATGATTTTGTGTGATGCTTCATATGATACAATACTAATCACTCTTGATTTGGTGATGTTCTTACTGGCTTAGCAGGAGGATTCAAGAGATTTAAAGTGCAACAGGGTTAGCAAGGAATCCTGAGGAAGTAGTGCCTAGCATTATTGGAGGTTATAAAATGGCAAGAAGCAACAATTTCGAAAATATCAACATCAATAGTGATGCTAAAAATGTTATTTCCTATTTAAAAAATAAAGGTAGTCAAGTTAGTTGGTGCAGTGGCTCAATCCTAGATGACTGCAATAGTCTTTATTAAGTAATTTTAATTTTGCTAAAGCTAATTATATTGATAGAAACTTCACTTTTATGGTAGATAATGCTGCTAAATTCGGTAGGAGAAACAATGTGAGTAGCGAATGGTTGGAGACTTGGGGTTGAACTACAATCTAACTTTTCTTCGCCAAAAGATGATAAAAACTATACAAGTTCTTAGAGTATGGGTAGAGTGTTCTCCTTCAACGTGAAGGTGTTTCATCCAAAAAGAGCTAATTAGACTCCATTATGGGTAGAGAGGAGAGGGTCTTTCACCCAAAGTCTATCATACACTCCTTCAATCGAATGAGTGTTCGCTGGTCTTCACTGGACGAGTGAACTTCAACCGTGATCCAGACGGGTGAAGTTCTTCCGTCTGGGTAAAAGTTTCATCCAACGGCTCTGATAGGTGCATCCAATAGTTGTGATATATTTGAAAGCCAAACAGGGGAACTTCACCCGTCTGATTATTTTTTATTATTATTTAAAAAAAAAGCTAGATGGGAGAACTTTATCCGCCTCTTTTTTCCCCACTGCACCATAGTGCAAAAAACACTCCTTCACCTGGTCATTCATTCATTTTGAAAGGGATAAAGGGATACAGTGTTTGAAAAAACACTCATTCATCGTGCTCTTATGCTTAAAAAAAACCAGAAAAGAAAAACTTAAAAAAAACAAAAATCAAAAAAATTAATAAAAACATAATAAATTAATAAGAAAAAACAGAGAAGAAAAGAAAAGAAAAAGGAAATACAGACATTTTCCATCTCCATTATCGTCGAAAAAGAAAAAGAAAATCGGGAGGAGCAATTGCTTGAAACCTAGATCCCAACCAAGAAGGGATGATGCTGGCGGGACTGAGATCGTTGTTAAAGATCAGCAACAATAATAAGAAACTTGGATTATGTGTCTCCTCCTCTGCCGGCGGTGGCATTAGTACATCATGCTACGACTACCTTAACAACACAACTTTTTCATCTTCTTCATCAGTCAGAGAAGGATGTGATGGTGGTGTTGGTGGTTATGTGATGAGCTTTGGAGATGGGAACCAAGGGGCTTTAGGATTGCCCTCATCTTCAATGGGAATTGGGGCAGGAGGAGGGGGTGATGCCTATGAACCTACTAAGATAACCGGTCTCCCTTCAGATGATATCAAATGTATTGGAGCTGGACATTATCACTCTCTAGCTGTTACTTCCCATGGAGACGTTTGGTCATGGGGGCGAAACAATGAACTTCAGCTCGGCAGGGCTTCGTCTGCTCTTTCAAGGTACTTACAGTAAATTATTCAATGGTGTCACTGTTAATCTGTTGTTTTGAAGATGGTAATTTAATGCGATAATATAAATTTGGATTGGCTTTTGAGCCTTGTTGATTGTTCTGTTTATAATAGCAGAGAGTCATGGAGTAAGCCCGAGATGGTACAAGGGTTGAGTCAAGTGAGAGTTAAAGCTGTATATGCATCTGGTGTTGTTTCCACTGCTATTGGAGAGGATGGTTCCTTGTGGGTATGGGGCGAATCAAAGCGAGGCCAACTAGGTCTTGGAAAAGGAATTACTGACTCTCCCCTACCTTCCAGGGTCGAGGCACTCGCTGGGGAACACATTGTTAAGGTACATACTCATGGATCAATTACTTGTCTATAGACTAAACCCAGAGCTAAGCGTTGTGGAAACAGAGAATTCAGCTTACTCAGTAGACAGAGCTCCGCCTTTCATTGAAGATAGAGGCTTCCAGATTTTTTGATTGTTCGGAGAAATTGTTGTTAACAGTCTTTTAAATCACTGTTCACAACACAGTGCCAACAGTAACCTGTCTATTAATATGTGGATTACTTCAGTGCATGCTTTGTATGTGTTTTCTATCTGATGTTCTGATCAGAATATGATCATTTCTCAATTGGTGGATCTTTCCATCACACAGGTATCTCTTGGGTGGGGGCATACTCTCGCACTTACAAACGATGGGAAGTTATATGGCTGGGGTTACTCTGCAGATGGTAGGTTAGGACATATTGGGATTTCACTAGAAGAAATGTCCATGTCACCTCAAATTCTGGGTGCATCGACATCAGTAGAAACTCGAGGAACTACTTCATCTTTCGAAGTTGCGGAGAAGCTGGTCTTGGAGCAGATGCAAAAGGAGAACGACATGCCCATAATTTGGGAACCATGTCTACTGCAAGAATTAAATGGTGTTCAAGTATCAGATGTGGCTTGCGGGCTTGATCACTCTCTAGTTCTTTGCTGTGAGTATTTCTTCTTCGCCATTATTAATGTATGAATGTGCTCTAGAAAATTAGATTCTTGGACTAAATATTTTCTGGTCATTCACAGGCAATGGTGTGTTATTGAGTGGCGGAAATAACACGTACGGTCAGTTGGGCAGAGGTAAAGAGGAGAGCTTAGGATTATCTCCAGTTGACATGAGCTTCCAGCCATTAACTATATCTTCGGGCCTAGGTCATTCTCTAGCAGTGTGTCAGCAGATTTCATCATCACAAGAGGTTATGGGAGGAGATGCGAGTGGTACCAGGATTGCTTCATGGGGATGGAATGGGAATTCTCAGTTAGGGAGATCTGGCCCCGAAAAAGTACCAAAGCTGGTAGATGGGCTTGAAGAAGAGACACCTTTATTGGTGTCAGGTGGCCGTGTACATTCTGTTGCCCTCATGTCTAAGGGTGAAGTGTGGGTCTGGGGTTGTGGAAAAAATGGGAGGCTTGGACTAGGGAGCTCAATTGATGAAGTTGAACCTGCCCTGATAGAGGATTTGGAGGGTGTCAAAGTTCTGCAGGTTGCATCCGGGTTTGATCATAATCTACTGCTGGTAGTTAATCGGTAGCACCAAGTTGGACACAAGCGAAGAGACTAGCTAAGGGTATGGTAGCTTCCACTTTTCTGTCCCTGCAAGTCTTTTGGCATTTGGCCAACCGGGGATTATTGATTCCTATCAAATGGGTACTTGTTCTATTACCACTTAAATCAGATAGGAGAAATAACAAAGTAGTGGAATAGTTTTTATGCTATGAGCCCCGACAGGCGACAGACTTTATTGGCATCGGAAATTGGAGTTAGCTGTAGCCTTTCTACAACAACAACCACCAAGCCTTTAGTCACAAACAAGTTGGGGTAGGCTAGAAATGAAACCCATGTCGAAATTACCAAAAAATCAGAAGAGGATAATGTGGTGCCATCATATCAAATGAGCGGCTAAGGAAGGGACCACAGTGTAGATTGTTATGCTGGCCTTTGTCTTACTAATTGTGATTGGAAATCTTGACAGTGCTTCCTTTGATACAGGATGGGTATATAATCAGATCATTTCTTTCTATTCTCAGGTATATAGATCAAAGTTTGTTTTCTTTGTGATACGTTTTTGTTTGATTTTTTGTAACAGATGATGTTTTGCCATTTTACTTATGCTTATACTGCCAGATAGCTTATTAGTACTATATTGTTGACAGGTGAAAGCGAAGAAGTTCGAATACAAGCACTGGTCATTAAGTGTTGGCATATTGCCAAGGACGTGGGGTTCAGATTTCATAGCAGGTGCGGTTAAAGTACCAATTTAATATAATCATTTGTGTTGTGAGTTTTTTCCATATCTCAGAGTTGTGATAAACAACTGAAAATCTTGACTTACAATGGCTCGTTGAGCAAGCAGAAAACAGTAAAGTATTAGTATTATAGAGGATAAAGGTGATTCTCCATCTTGTTTCTACGTATATAATCCCTATGACAGTTTAATAACATCATTTCTTCTCTTCGCTATAAAACTGCTTAGTTGGAATCCAAACCAATTCTTGATCAAAATTGACAAAATTCAATTCACTGAGGTTCTTCTCCTCTAATTGTGCAAGGAGAGTGCAGCAACAGAGTTTGTTTCATGAGTTATGTAAAATGGTTGAATCAAGACAGCTTACATAGTGTATGTAGGACCTCTCCCCCCTCTGAAAGTAACAGTCGAACAGATACCTCAACTTCTTCTAGAAATTTTCAGGGCTGTCATCCAATTGCTTCTCATCTTCAATATCCACCTCCAAGATTTCCTGAGGATGTCTCCCAAAAATTTTGCCACTATAGATTTTATTCGAAGAAGAGCAAAACAGATAACAAAGAAGGGTATTTTTATGTTCATGTGAAAACTAGGATACTATAACAATAACACATAGGGAAGTGCTTACAGAAATCCTCTGCTTGAGATAATTGCCAAGCCTGGCCAGAACCAGGGAACGCTCGTTCCAGAATCGGCCCCTGAGACTAATCTTTACATACGGGCCATCTACTTCAGAGAGCTCTGCCACTCCTAGATAATTGAAAGTGCACAAAGAAATTGAACCAGGTGATATATAATAGTAAAAAAGAGAGAAACTGAAGTTCAGTTACCCAAATGTTGATAAGTTGGACTACCTGTCATGCCGATGGAAGTGTCGAAGATTTGTGCAAACTGATTGAGAGAAATGAAAACATAAAGAGAATTATCATCATCATTTATGTCGGATCAGCAATAATGCTGCTGCAAATTGAACTGTTATACTTTGATTATTACGTGCTAAGATTGATATCATTATGAAAGGTGTATTGAGCGAGTTAATGAATTACATGAGTTCGTGCATCAGCTAGGACCTCTCGTACATTATCTTCGGTCAGATCCAGTGGGGGTGGATGGGCTGCTGATATTATCATACCACCATTGCTTCTTCTTCGTTGCCTTACTACTGTTGTGTTTTTTAGTTGTATTCCTTTTCTTCTTCTTGGTGTGTTAAAGTGTTGAGACTAGAAGTAGTAGTACTAATACTGAAGCAAAAGTTGGAGAACGGATTTTTTAACGCCATTCTCTTTCTCTCACTCTTTCTACATAGATATTTCTGCTTCCTTTTATTGGCCTCTTGCTGAACTTCTTCTTTTGTTGTTTTTTGTTGTGGAGAAATTATCTTATCCTGTTATCTTTTTTCTTTAGTCTGTACTAAGGCTGCACAAAGGTCGGTTCGGCTCGGTTTTTGGTGGAACCCTGTATCTGTACCTCTCCATGGTCGGTTCTCAAATTTTGTACCTGTACTCTGGGTCCGGTTCCGATTTTGTACCCTATACCTTGGGTCTGGTTCCGGGTACGTACCATATACCTTTTTTTTTTTTTTGTTACATGATGCTGATTGAACTATTACAAGTTTCCTGTATCCTTGAACAACAATTTGGTAATGAACTATTACAAGTTGTTAGAAATGTTCGTCTCCAAGTTAGTTTCTTCTTTTGGGAAGGGTGTCTGCAGAAGATCAACACTTATAGACCTGGACCACCTGGTCACCTGTAAAGGTGTAAATAAGTAAAATGTGTACATTTTAAAAATCAGCAGCACATACAGACATACTCTAATCTGGACCACCTGGTCACTTATCTATATGCATGCGGTGAAATGTTGCATCTACAAACATCTCCATAGAACTGCGCAGAGTAGGTCAAGTTTCCATAAAACTAATGGTGCAGTAACAGTAAGCTATCACCTCATACCATCACAGTGTTTCGAGCAATCAAAAGTGCAAGAGCGATATCAAAATCTCATATTCGGAGCTAGCATTAACTTTGGTGATCATAGTAACATATATGTAATGCGATAGAGACAACAACACAATACTTGCTACAAGCCTACAATAGTAACATCGGGTATCATATACCCAAACTGACATAATTTTTGTTTTCATTTCAAACTGACATACCATTTCCTATCCTTATCACTGTCGACCACTTGGATGCTTTGAACTCTTAAAATTCCTCGCTTCCTGCAACATCAAAAATAAGTCTGTTGATTAAACAAAATTATGAATCTGCTAATACATCTCTCAGGTGCATCTAACTTTAGTGGTAGTTTGTTGTTGGCAGTTCAAGTGAATCAAGTCTGCCGGATTTCCTAAACCTGTAGTCTGTAATTAATCCCTGAATTTCCTGGCTGGGTTTTGTTTGGACAAGAATGTAGATGAGGTTGCATTTATGTGGGCATTCCACCACTGTATAAGGTGACACCTTCTGTTTATGTGTATGTGTGAACTGCATTTGTGTTTATGTTACCTGTTTAAGACTTCACATCTTCTAATTACTTTTGTCAAGATAACATCCAGAGGTTCAAAGGTACAATCAGGTAGTATCAAGGCCCTTGTCTAAATGTTTGTAATGAATCTAATGATTGTTTTTGCAGTTATTGCAATTTGATTGTATGAAAGTAAATGCTCAAAATTAATGTGCATTACAACTAGTTTATGTCTATAGGTGTTCCTAGTTTCGTAGAGTAAAGACTAGAGAGACACTCATGACTTCCTAGTTTAGTAGTTACGAAGCATTACACATTTACATGTAACATGTTCTGCCGATATCAACCGGGACATTATATCATAAGCTAATTTGGTCAACAAATCCAGTCTTTCTAACATTACTCCTTAATCGACAAACATGGTATGCAAATATGAGATATCATCAAGAAATGAGGACAATAATGAAAATTCAAGACTTCAAGCTTCACTGCTAATACTGAGTTAATGAAATTGTGTAAATGCCATTTCTACAGTTTACTAAATTACCCAAAAAATTAAACTTTAATAGCAATTCTTAGAAACCCATATCTAATAAACAATCAAACCTTCAAAAAAATATCAAATTATTAAGAACCAATAACACTTAGAAAGTTAGGGTTTTTATTACTTACATGGATGAAAAGAAATGCAGAAAGAAAAATTGATACAACAGAAGAAACAACAGCACATAAAAACCTTCGGATCATGAAAGTGTTCAAAGTAGATGGATTTGGAAGACGAAGAATCAATTTCAATCCAGACGAAATCACCTGACCAGAGTCCAGACACCAGACGAAATCACCTTTTTTACGGACGAAATGAAATTGAAGTAACCTGAAATCATCTAACCTAACTTAATACACTAACGACTGAGATTAATACAATCATCAAAGATCAACGACTACTATACATCGGTTCTTTGGTCCGGTACAGGTCGGTTCTGAGGCTGTACCTGTACCTCGTACCCACTTGTACCCGGTTCCCATTTTTTGTACCTATACCCTGTACCTTCGGTTCGGTTTCATCGGTTTCGGTCCGGTTCTTCGGTTCCGGTCGGTTCCTGTGCAGCCCTAGTCTGTACTTTACTAATAAATGGTATTTTGCTTATCGCCCCTTACCTATTGGATAAATTTGTAACTCATCCTTCATTTTCTTTTTTATTGGTGAGACACCCATTTCACCTCTTTGAAGTTCCACAGTAAGGCTATTGTTATTTCTTATGGAGGAGAGAAGTGGGTGATAGTGACTAAAATCCGTGACTAAAGCGTTACCTAAACTTTCCTTCCTTTTCTCACTCTTCGAAAGTGGGAAAGGTGGGAGGGAAGATAAACCTAGGTGAGGATTCAATCCTCGTCGAAAAAAGTTCAAAAGCGAGGATTCAAGTTTCGTTTTAGTCAGCGAGGTTTGAAGTCTCGCTTCATAAAATATTTGCTTGACCTTTTTTAAGTTACACCCAATACATCGACTTCATTTACTTATTCTTTTAAGTTTATTTGTCACACCTCGTTTACAATGTATGATTGCTCTATTTTGTTGAGATTTACTCTTGTCGTTTGAATATGTTTTAACTTGAATATTGTAAATTTATTATTGATTATAGAAGATAGTACAAGGTCATTATTAAATTTTCAGAAAATTATACTCCTTCCGTTTCAAAATATATGTCCGCTTTGACAAAGTCAAAATATTAAGGAGACCGGAGGAATATCCAAAATTATCCCTACTAAATGCTTTATTATTATTAATATTAAAAATATTATTTTATTTTTTAAAAGGAATGAAATATAAGCAACAAAAATATTAGCATAATTGTTTCCTAAATATATAAATATTATTTAAGATTTTAAATTGGGTCTCATTAAAAATAAGTTTATGAGTAAAAAAAATCAAGGGTATGTTTGAGAGTCTTTCGAGATAATACGATTATAAACAGAAGCTGGACACAATTTTGAAACTGGCAAAAATAGAATAGAGAACAAATATTTTAGAACGGAGGGAGTATTGATTAATCGTAACTCACTTTCGTAGGAATCATGGTTACACTCAGAATGTGCAACAAGCCTTTAAACCACCAGGCAACCCTGGTGGACAAGTTAAGTCTCGTGAGGGTTTACAGATGATCTACCCATAAAATCTAGTATAAAAATTTGACCATACTTATTAATCCTCGTCTCCATCTTGGGGAGGATCGCTGGGTTCGGAGGATCGTTGGGTTTGTTCGTGGGTTTAGCTCTGGGAAGTTGTGTATACACATTTGATAGCTATGATAATATCTGAAAGGTCTACCGGTCTGCTCAAAATAGAGTACATTTGCATACTCATCCAACATAATTTTTTTTTAACAAGTTTAGGGTATAATCGAAAGAAAATATTTTAAGATATGGTAGTAAATTAAATCCACTTACAATTCTGTCAACCGTCATTTGAGGAGATCTTTTTCTATTAATTCTCTCTTGGATTTTTAAATAGTCTCTTATTGCTCTCTTCATTACAGATACCCTATTTTGTATACTCTCCCTCGTTCTGTTATTAAGATTTCCAAACTGTTGTATATATTTTTCAAAAATCTGGTTCTAAAAGTCTATGGTCGTAACTCGGTAGTTACATACCTCTAGCAGGAGCGAAACCGCGACCCAAACTGTAGTTATCGCTACATCTTCTTCAGACGAATGTAAAACCATTGTTATAAAGATATGGTACCTTGAGAAGAGATGCAATGAGATTTGAGATGATGAACTAAACTATCCTATGGAGGTGGTGAGCGAAATGGAATGAGTTTTGGTGTGTATTGTTTGGTAGAGAAGATGTGAATTTATAGGGGATTGAGTATGTCGTGAGGGCTCTGTTATAGGACTCGGCGTTAGACTTTTGAATGTGCATTCAAAGTTTGGTTCAGTGAACTTTCACTTTATATGAAAGTTTATATAGATGTTAAATAAGGTCATTCACATGCTATTTCACATATCTTTTTAATTCTGTAAACATAACATGTTTTAATAGTTGTAAAGATATGACGAGACCAGTCATATGTCCATAAAGTGAGACATTTTTTCATTAATATATAAAAACTTAAATTATGATATTATTTAAAATTAGATGATACTTAGACCTAATCTATTCAGTGCTATTAAATTCAAATCACATTTAATAAACTAAATCCCTCCGTCAAGCCTTCATCGAGTAGTACGACAAACCCGCTTAAGCAAAAACAAAGCTCGACCTCATCCAAAGATGTAGCCTAGCCTTATCTCAAGGAGAAACACAAACCTAACGAGAATCGAACCTAAAGACACCTGATGGAGATACGCATCAACAACATGCTCCATATCTATAGAGATTTACTGGAGAATCCTCGTCTTCAGACGTTTTCGAAACTTCACAAAGCTGCTAAGTGATCTGACGTCTCAACACCTGCTCTGTTCAATACAGTCAGAACTTTCAAGGAAAAAGAAATCCACCTGAGTGATACTTGTGAGGGAAAGTACTATTATATTCTTTATTGCTAGCAATCAACTACTATCACTGAAGCACGCAAAAGAGCTCTCAACAAGCCGTACGCTACTGTTCAACATGTTTCCCACCAACTCCTTCCTGTAAACGCCTCTCCTCTCAAAATGACCACCTCGTGGGATAATTCAAATACCATGTCAGAGTTCGAACGCAAGATGCGACACAACCATTTTCATCCTCCCCAGGTCAAGAGACTACTTCCCTACATGAAGACATGCCTAGCGGATTTCAGATTTTCTCATCAACAAGGTTAAAACAGAACGACTACTGTTCTATCCCCGGACCACATTCACTGCTCTACTATCCTTAGAGAGCATCTAATACTCTCAAGCTCTGTAACCTCCAGAAAGGAAATCCATGACAAATACTTTACTATAAAACTCTAGATGGTTCCTTGTCAGGATATCTAGTAGGAAGAAAAGCACGACTTCATTTTGTCAAGCTTGTTTACTTAGTCTAGTCACAATTGAATCTCACAAGTGCGGTCCAACCTTCAAATCTCATAGGCACGACTCAGTCTTCAATTTCAAAAAACGCAATTCGAGCCTAGGTCAAGACAATACTCAGGCCTAAGACGAAGATGGGATTCATGCTTAAAGTTTAATCCTAAGCCAAGTGTCATCCCTAAGCCTAAGGGGAAGCTTCAGATTAATCCAAAGAGGAAGCTTCACCCTACCCTCAAGACCTATACAGACAAGCACTTGACGTGATCCCCTGTAGATTTTTCCAACACTTAAGAGTATCATTGGCCCGCTTTAAAATCTTAATCTCGAGCACCACATAGGTACTGCTCCAACTGCCAAGCACCTCCACGTCAACTTGAAACCCTATTCATACATCAAAATGGGGACCAGCGAAGTAACGTACACCCAATATCTTCGCGATACAATCAATCAGTGGCAGAACTAGAGGTAGGCTAGCCCCCCTCAAAATTTCTAAAGTCTCTGATTAACCTTTAATTTTTTTTAATATTTCATATTTAATCCTTTAATTTTTAGAGTTTACTCTCTTTATGTTTTAAATTTTCAGAATTTAGTCCACCTAGTTTATAAATTCTTTTTAGTCCCCCATAATACTAAAACCAGGTTCCGCCACTACAATCAATAACATCTAAAGCAAGTGAAGTTCATTGGAACGTAACCAAAGCATTAAACTCTCGGATAATAGCTAAAGCATGACTCATAGATCATTACCACCCGGGGACTGAGACTCATCCGCCACGACGATGGAGATCTGGAATACTCCTACAAATTAAAGATGTAAAATTCAAAATTAGAATAGATTCATCACAACAAGAGAAGGACCCACCTATCACGCACTTACACTAGGGTGTATAAATCATTCTAGGGTTTTCTTCTTAAGACACATGTACCGAGGCTCATACCAAGTGCATGATGTGTTCAAGTCATCTATCTCCATTCCAGAAATATGCATGAGACGCACTAGGTGTTGTGTTGGATCAAAACGAGTCTGTAGATTCTCCTTTACTCCGACTTGCCTCGTACTTCATCTTGATAACTTGATGACTAAGAGCAATGGGTAGATAATTAGAGGATGAACCCTTGACAAAAAAAAGTTCGTTGTCTCTGATATTAGGTGTTAGAAGTGCACAATGTTATGAGATATGATCTAAGAGATTTGGTCAACACACTGGAATGTATTGCAGCTGAAAAATCTTTGGTTTTCTTTTGTATTCGACTTTGCACGTACATTTCACCGAGCAAACAAGCCCCAAATCCATATTTTCCTGTATGAGACGAAATGTACGTCTTTTGCGTTCAAGAATTGGGGTTGAGCGCTAAAATCAGATATCGAATGAAATTTCTATAGCCTCCGGAGTGAAGGTCGCGCAAGACAAGATTTTCCACTACGAATTCAACTAAGGGTCTTTGCTTATTCACGCACCCAACATGAAAGCTAAGGTTTGTGTCAAGTATCAATTCCATTCTGGTTTTCCTCCTTTATTAGACGCATACGGGCAAGGTCTGATGCATACCAGAACCACTCCAGTGTTCCCTTCTGTACATGTACGTTCATGAAGTCACCCCTAAACTTAGGGTTTTTAAGATGCATCATGAAACCCTAGTTTTTACTAGTGCGCCGCCGCTCTCGTATGAATCTAACCAAGGCTGAGCAAAAATCTCAACTACACTTGGGACGTTCAAAACCCTAGGTCACAGAGTTCCTTATACACGGGTCGACGAACTGCAAGAACTAATCACTAGCTAACAAAATCGACTCTTGCGGCATGCAAGCCGCCTTCACTTGGGGACTGCTCTGATCTCGAACGATCATTAGGGCCAAAATTACATCAAGCTTCCTTCCCCAAGTTGGAATCAAGTTCACGGTGTGAATCTACAAGGTAAATTTTTTTTTAGACAAGCTAAAGAATCTAGAACAGGAAGAGTTTGAGTCGTAAAATGAAATTGCACACAAAAAGGAAAAACGATCTTTTACAAGGATGGCCGATCATTCCAGGCTTGGATTGTCTTTTTGAAGCATGGTAGAGCATCCTCACAATCCATGGGAACTAGTTTGAAGTCAACTCAAAGAGTGAGTCCATGTCTAGATCACGAACAAGCCTACATTATACCAAATTTGGCCCTTAACAACATACCATAGTTGTCGCTGAACGGGGTTGCAACAGAAAATTGCCGTTGTTAAACACCATGTTGTAGATTTTAGCGACGACTCAATCTCTGTTGTGAATCTTGGTCAGTAACGGCTGTTATCGTTGCTATTTTTTTATTCGCAACATCTATTTGTTGTTGCTAATTTTTTGGTTCTGCTGCTAATTACACGAATAGTATCATTGGTTCTGGTTCTAATTTATTGTTCTCGTTCTAATTTAGCAACAAATCATTGATGTTGTTAAAATTTTGTAACGACAAAAAAAAAGGACAAATCTTCGTTGACCTAGTTAAAATCTATTTTCCCTATTTTCCCCGTGTAATTACTCAGTTCCCATGCATTACCCTGATTAATGAAAACTTTTGATTCAATCATACTAGTAGTGCGCCCATGCATTGCACATGCTAAAATTACTTGTCACAAAGTTTTTATAAGTAAGCATGAGTTTGACTGTTTTTTATGTTGCTCATTAGCATCTTTTGAATTCGGTATAAAAAATGAAAAATACTTGTAAAATCACCCGTCAATACTTGGTATTTTCCAAGCTAGTCAATGATAATAGTCTTGCAAGAAAATACACAAAATGAGAATAACATAATATGCATACTTTGAACATATCACTGATTTCTGAAGCAGCTAAGAACGCTTGTGCCTCCAATTATTCACGGAAAAGAATTTCAGTTTTAGGATCTTGAAATAGTGGAAAAAATAATACAATCAGTTAGTAAAAATGAGAACACCCTATACTCCAAAATCTTGTTTATCAAAACAGTGTTACACTAATGAAATTGCAATGAAAGACCCAATACCAAAAGCATGACACATTGTTTGTAAACATGGAATGGTCTTGGACATTTGATTGGTTAGGATGAAGAACAACTTAAAACAAACAAAACAGGAAAAAAAATACTAAAATCATAGCCACGTCAATATGAGTTGTCACTGAAAAGGGAGGAGCAAACTTGTCGATCATAAACTGAATTGCAGTTTCAGCTAGCATAAATGGATTTTTAGTGAGAGTGGTCCATACAGTTCAACTACATAGCAAAATAAAACCAAGTGATACTGACATAGCAAAACAAAATTCATAATATGTAGACTTGAAAAGGGGTCATCAAAAAGTGTGATAAAAATATAGTAAGAAAAAAGTGGTGAACATGCATTAATAAACCTAGCTACGCACTTGCTACTGTGTGGCGAAATGGTGGAGTTGCCAACCCAACTAAATGCCATGAGATGGTCACCAATTCTTCGTTCAGTTAACTGTACATATCAACTCTATGTGCAAATTTTGTGGTACTTCTATTGCTACTTACAAGTTAATCTTAATCATGCGAATAACGATATGGTTATCATGAAGGAATCTGGTGAGAATCGAACACACAACTTTTTAACTTGATATCTGACGCATTTCCATTGTGCCACATGCTCATATTCATTAATGGACAAATTTGAACCATTATTTTTTTTTTCCAAAAAAAAATTGAACATGTCAAAATCAAAAATTTAAAGGAAGAACCATGTCAAGGGATGAAAGGTTTATAACTATGTAGTCTATACATAACTTTGATGATCAACATGTTTTCCGTTCCAACAAATAACTTATAGACATAAGATTTAGTCATTGGATGCCATCAAATTGGAGGCTATATAACAACGAAATCAGTGATATATGTTTCCACCATACCCCAGCGACACAATAACATGATCTTCCTGCCTCCCATTTTCGACGTCCTATTATGTATTCCTTGTCAGTTTAGACGAATGGAAACTTCACCAAAATATGGAATTTAGAAGAATATTATCAAATGAATCGAACCATGAAAATGATTATGAAACAAACCATGAATAATCACCTCACCCTAGTTAATCAAAACACAAACTCTAAAAAGTCAAAAATTTACAATTGCCTAGAACAGAACCCACAACTCAGTTTAAAACCAATAAATAGGATTAAGTAGTTTACCTGAGCATCATATACATTAATGAATCTGGAACTCGACATAAGGAACATCTCATCAGGAAAGAAACCGAACCTGCATGGAGAAGTTAAATGCCATCAACTCTACGACAGATGAAGACCCTAGAAGCTGTGTTAGCTCCAATTCAGTGAAACCTGCCTTCAAAAAATACAATAAGTAAAACATTTTAACTAATAGTGAAACATCATAAATTAATAACAATAACCTGAAATTGTTAGTATCTAAAAATTAATTCTAGGCAAAACAATGTACTGTAGAAGGACTATTTTCTTTAGATTCGGAAATCAAAATCGTACAGGAAAAACCTAAACTACGAAAATAATCGTTCGTCCTGCTTCGGTCACAAGGAGAGAAAATGGGTTGATCTCAGGGGAGGAAAGCAAAGAAAGTTGAAGGAAATGAGTGTTCTTTATATTTCGAAATCAAAATCGTACAAAGCAAGTATAAACCATGATAGTAACCGTTCTGCCCTGCTTTGGTCACAAAGAGAGGAAATGGGTTGATCTTAGAGGAGGAAAGCAAAGAAAGTTGAAGGAATTTTGTATGTTGAATTATGTGTAGAGTTGCAGAACTATTTTGAGAGAAATCATTGAGCTTATGAGAATTGTAATCTTGTTGTCTTTTCAGAATAAAATAAGTAGTTTATTTATAGTAATTGGGAACACACATATTTTCCTTGTAAAATAGTGGAGGTAGTGAAGAGATAGAGTAATAGAGACTGTGGGGATAATGGTGTAACCGCCCATTATCCTTGAAAGTTTCTGGAAAACCATGATTCCATCATCTCTTCAAATTCTACAACTGTCACCACTATTTTGTAACTTTCAGTTGTTGTAACCGCCAGACAAAAAAACCCTATGAATAATCCCCCCATGTAATTGTTTTGATTTCTCGTAGAAGTTAGTGGAGTCATGGACTCAAAACTCGTGAGAAAAGGATAATACTGGCACGAGCAAGCGTGAAGGGATAGCCCTTGCACAATCGAGAAAAAATAAGGAAAATGATAACTCCAGCGCTAGTACTGATGGCTCCAAAGATGTAGTTAGCGCTAACAGTGCAGGAGCTGGCTAACGCTGGTGCTATTTTCTCCAGTGTTGGAGCTAGCGCTAACGCTAATGTTGTTTGCTCCACCGCTGATAGCTCATAGAGATAGTGTTAGCGCTAGCACCGCTAGGACCTGTTTGGCGTGTGCTTTGTTGGTTTTTTGGTTTTTTTTAGCTTTTTCTAGCCTTTTGGCACGCATGCGTGCTACTCATTGGTGTTGGGAGTGTGACTAAGGTTTGCCAAGGCTAGCACCTGCTAGTGCTGTAGTTTTTATTTATGTACCGCTATTTTTGACATTTATTAATATCATGGCCATATTTATGGCCTGTTTAGAGTCTCTAATTGTATGAGACTTATTGTTAGCATTTTATGCTTAACTTTTATGCAGTGCATACAGAACATTTTTAAGAGATTCAACCATGGAAGTTTGCAACTTCAAATTATGCCTTATGCGACTCTGCAATTAGATGTTATGCATCTAATTAATATTTTTATTCAGGTATGGTATAACCTCTATTCTCAATATTCGTAATTTTGTATAATCAGCGTATTCTGATTAATACAAATAGTTTATATGGATGCACATGAAATAACGAGAGTTTAGCTAGGTAAAGCCCTGAAATTTTAGAAGTGCATAAATATATAAAGAGCTATAGAGCTATGAGATGAATATGCATTCTTAATTCTCTTGCGGAATGTAAGATAGCAGTATGTATTTATAACTCTGATGTCGGGTCAGAAATTATTTTACATATTTATTTCATGCTTATGCAGATGAGCAAAATAAATATTACGATTTTCTCCCTTGTTAAAAATACCCCATCAACATTAGTCCCCTATTTAGCGTTGAACGAGTAATGTTGTGTGGTAAGCACTAGATGGTGTTCTGCTAGACGAAACAATATATGATTTTTATTGTTTAATATCACTAGAAGAGTAACTGTTGGATGACCAAGTTTTGCTCTGTACTCTCGGATATTTGGAGCATTCTTCTTCTACTATAGTAACAACGGGAAGGTATTTGGAACATTAGTTGGTTGTAGAGAGTGTTCAGGCAATGGTGTCGTGAAATTAAGATGATGTGTTTAGGAAGTGATTCTTCAGTCATCAACCACAAAGATGAGTGTTAGCCGTGAAAACTAAGATGAATGTGGAGGCAGTGATTCTGCCATCAGACACGAAGATGAGTGTTAGCCGTGAACACTAAGATGAATGTACATGAAGGTAGTGATTATGCCATCATACATGAAGATGAGTGTAAGCCATGAACACTAAAATGAGTGTGCATGGAGGTAGCGATTCTGCCATCAGACACGAAGATGAGTGTTATCCGTGAACACTAAGATGGTTAGAACTTGATCATTGATATTCAAGGAATTCAATCCATGGAAGTGCTGCGACTTGAAGCGAGTTCATTTATGATATGAAGTGCTTAACTTTTATGCAGTGCATACATAACATATTCAAGAGATTCATCCGTGGAAGTTTGCAACTTGAGATGATGTTCGATGTGACTCTGCACTTAGATGGTATGCATCTAATTAATGATATTTATTCAGATATGGCATATCCTCTATTCTGAATGTTTGCAATTTTATATTTAGATGGTATGCATCTAATTTAGCGATCTTTATTCAGATATGGCATAGCCTCTATTCTGAATGTTCGCAATTTTGTATAATTAGCGTATTCTGATTAATACATATAGTTTGCATGGATGCACATGAAATAAAGAGGGTTTATCTGGGTAAAGCCCCGAAATTTTTACGGGTGCATATATATGCAAAAGATATGTGGAACTAGTATAAGGAATTCTTTCAGCTTATAACTGGTTCAGTGTTTATGTATAGTCAGGGATCATCTGGACATGAATAGCAACCGTCACCAGTGACATTCTGAAGATGTTATTGTTCTATACTAGTGGTCAATCCATTTAGGATCCGTCCAATTGTTCTCGATTCTATATAGAAGTGGATACTGAGTGGTACGGTATAATATATAGAATATTTAGAGATCAGGGCTGAGAGACTCTAATATTGTCGTTATATATTTTGTTTGAAGAGGTTAGCCGAAAATCCATGTAGCAAGGGTTTCGTTCTAAAATATAAAATATAAATTTCAAAAGTTTAGTTTAAGGGTGATTACTTAGCTCTGTTTCCTTCAGGCATGTCCTCCATGCATACTTGGGCTTTGGATATATTAGACTCCCATATGAGTAAGCAACATATGTTAGCACTTGGAGTTTGAGTATGCAACATCAAGTGTCAGGATGACAACAAATATATGGTAGACAGAGCATCCAATGATGAAGACTAGTTGTAGTCGGTGAAAGCAAGGTCGGAGACAGTGGAAGTCAATAGGGAAAGCTGACTATAGACTGAAACTGCAGATGAGGCGGATTCCCATGTTTTTGGCATAGGTTTAAGCACATCAATTCCCAGATTGAAGCTGTAGGAAATGAATGGTTGGTGAAGCCGGTCATGAGGGTGTGATTCTTAAGACCAGTGTTGATGTTGGACCGCGGCTGGTGTTGCTCCAGAGACAAAACCATGGTAATCTAGGCATCAACATAGTCTTTGATTCTCCATCCAATGAGCCCCTGGAATCGTCTGAACGCCGTGACCTGAATGTGAAGTGGCTTCATCACATAATTTACGATGTTGAAGCAGATAACAGAGTCTCACTATAGATATGATTGGTGAGAGAGGAAGTCTCCCATTCGTGCGGGGATGCGATGTAGAGAAGTTCATGAGTTTTTTCCTTCAGTACTGTCATCAGGTTGCATTGACTTGGCTCTGGGGATTATATTGATCGAAATGGATTTGAATTGATCTTCCAAACAAGATCAAGTCCTCAACTGCAGCTAACATGTGTTTACTTGACAAAAAGATACATGTTGAAAGGATCTGTGAGATCCATGGATGGATAATCTTGTATCTGTTTCAGGAGTCTTGCTTCAATGTATTTAGAGTTTGAAATCTCTCCAATTAGAATAAGGATGGATCATCTATCAAATACCCTGGATTAAAATTTCGTGAGTTTTGACGATGGAGGCACCTTATTAGAGTGCAACCATGTTTATGGAGAAAACGAATTCCTGACAACAGCTTGTAATCCCATATCCCAAGTACTGAGAGGAGAAGCATGAATCTGAAGTGGTCAGGCATGTCGAGTGTTTATTGTGCTTGAGATTGTTGTGGATGCCTAATTACCAGTGATAGATGATATCATGATCATGAGTACCGTCTTTTTAGGGCTTGCTTGAAGCATGAGAGGAATTGATGGCGCCACCTTGATTATTCTGAATTCAATTTATTTTCCATAGTTGACCAGTGTGGTTGAAATCAACAATAACAGCAACAAAGGTGAAGTCCCCATGTTATGGACGTGATCAGGTTAGGAGAGGAAGCTTACGAGTTGTGGAGGTACTGATGTATAGATACTTTCGTCAGGATGATACGAGTGGGGTTTTGTTGCTACCACCGTTGTTGATTAAATATTATGTTTGAAGGAGGTGACTGCGTTGAATCTCTGAAACTGAAGAAGCCTTCAGTCCCCAAGTGTAACTACTTTGGTCTGTTGCTCGACGATGGATGATTTGATAGTATAATCATGAGTCCATGCCTCTAGGGTCTGATCAGGCAAGGGAAGCCATGATGGTTGATATATCCTATTATTGTTGTCGTCTTTGCGTGCCATGGATGGAGGAAGAACTTGAATGGAAGTTGGAGCCCTTCGTTGGTGCCCAGGATATTGAGTCGCAACTGGGATGTTTTTTGTGAGCATTGAATGAATGAAATTGTGTATTATCATGAACCCTTGTCTCATAAGCTTGTTTTAACCTTCTGGATGTGATGATAGTATGCTTACATGGGCGAATTCCTATGGAGACGTTGAAGGTGAAGAGGATGAGATGAAAGGTATAATGTTGTCGACGTGGTGTTGCCGATGTCTTTCAAAGACTATGTTCCAAGAGGCGTCTCTTGAGCCATCTCCCGAATCCTTGATTGTTATGAGATGTGTTACGGTGAGCAGTCCCTTGTCACACTTCTCTTTGATTTCTGAAGTTATATTTTCAAGAGTAGGCTTGGGATGCGTCTCGGCCTCGTCAGGGGTTGCATGCGCTTATCATATATGAAAATATAGTTGGAAGAGGTGAAGATACCTTTGTGGCATGTCTTTGGAGAGTAAAGGGACTTTTCAAGATTGTGACTCTCTGGTTGACCATCTTTTATAGGCTAGAGAGGTTCCTGACAGCGAGGGGATTTTGTGTAAATCTTCAGTTCCCAAGTGCGGTTCTTGTGATCTTTCGGATGCACTTTGTTGAAGTTGGTGCTCTAAATAGTATCGTTGTGTAAGATGCCAATGCATGAAAATTGCACCAATTGAGTATCCGAACGTTGGAGTTGACTTTGACTTTGAGTTTGACAGGACCCGACTCTTGGAGGAAGCTGAAACAGTTAAGCTTGTTGTCGGATGGCTTTGTCATCATATGTGAGCCATTCAAGAGAACTTGAAGAAGTAGGTGCATCTTTGGCTTAGAAGTGATTACCAGGGCTACAGACGATGTTGAAAGGCTATCTCGGGAGTTGAGGCTTGCAAATGAATCCCTTGCACAGGTGGAAAGAGCATATGCTGATGACGTTGAATCAGTCTCAAAGATCCTTTCTAAGTAGTAGGTTTTGAGGGTTTTTATGTGTTTCTGAGATACCCGAATTTTCTATGGTTTTGGGATTTTGAGTTGGTAGATTTTGAATAGTTTGCGACGGATTTTCTAGAAAGTGAAATAATTGAAATCCTAAGTATGAATGCAAAGCGCTGCAAACATTTTGAAGGAGTTGCAAATGTTGCGTAAAAACAGAGAAATATTGTAAAGTGCTTTAAGCTTTGAAAGTTTTGTCATGGGTGGTAAAGTGTTTAAGCCTTGACAGTTTTAATCCAGTTTCCATGTACGACTACCCCTGTTGGTTTATCAGTATTGAAAAGTTTGTAGCATCCACCTAATATAGTTTTAATGATCAGATGTGGCTTTTCTCCATGAGAGGCATTAGTGTCTCTAATTTGGAAAGGGTTGGGTTTATGCATCTCAGGTTGATGACACATTATAAGGATGATTGGATTATTGGTTTTAATATTCTCAGTAAAGACGACCCCTATCCATTCGACAAACTTTTGAAAAGTATCAGCTTCTCATTCACATCGTCAAGGAATGTTGAGGTTGATACTCGGGTCAAGTACCCAAGCCTTGATGAGACGTGGGATAACTGGTTGTAAAGAGAGTTGTTGAACAAGACTTACTTGTAGAAGAAATCCATGGGCGCACGACATCATCTATCCTCTATGCAATTGTTTAGCATCCAGATCCGTTATTTGTGATGTTCTGGAGATGAGAAATCTTTGGGGTATGCTGGCTTGTTGGCGCCTACATTTGGGTCCCTTGGTGACGATTCCTTCAGAGATACGTCGAGCCTTGCCTTGTTGATGTGGTTCCAGGACGTCCCAAAACCATGTTGTAGTCTGGATATATATGATTGTTACAGGTGAATTGGTAGCGGACACTCCTGGCCATAATATGGTAGTGGTAGTGGTCTCTCTAAATCTTTATGAATGACGAAGTTTGGTTGCTGCCTTCCTGGTTGCTTTTTTTGAATAGGGATCTCGCCATCGCGTCAAATATCGATTCTAGATGTGTTGATGTTGGTAGTATCAGGAACGTTGGTTGGCTCCATCTTCCTTCTCACGATGTGTAGGACCATACATGATTTTATGAAGAATTTTGGCGATTTTCGTCGTTAGAAAAAAAAATCAGATTCAGGTCTTTTTACCGTAACAGCCGCATAATCTTCGTACGGAGTCGGAATGAGGTGGTTGACTTCTCATTCTTTAGATAAGAGGAGGGGATAAATTCTAAACAAAGAATTTCTGGATTTGGAGTCTGTTTGCTAGGTGAAAATGACCTGACACCGAGAGTCCAGAACTTTTCAGGCAAAATTCTGTAGGTTTTCAGCTATCATGTAGTCGAGCGTTTCAGCCGTCATTTATAGCTCGTTCATCCGATTGACGTTCCCTTTTAGCATGTTTCAGTAGACATCCATACAAATCATTAGGTATATAACTCACCCCCAGATTCCTTACCAATTAGCGCCATTTTCAGTTCTTCCGGAGGGCAGCACAAAAACGTTTCTGACAACGTTTTTGTAAAACGACCAGTAACCTTTCTAAACCATATGCCATGAACCAAAACAATTTTAACGAATATTTAGGTTGCTGATGAACAAATTTTATGAACTTCATGATTTGTGCTTGAATCCATTGTGCTTGAGATATTTTAACTCATTATATTTGTAGTGCCTCTGTTTCTTAGGGGAGCGAACAAGAACAGAGAGATGAAATTGTAGATGAAGGATTGGAGATTACCATGATCCATGACGCTGGTGACATGTCTTTTCCGACTCAAAATCACGAGCAAGCTCTCTCTAAAGCGATTGTTGGAGAAAGCACTTCGAGTGGTGTCGTTGTACAAAATGTTGATATGATGGAGACTGTTCCGGTTGAGTTCCCGAACAATGGAGTTAACTTTGAACTAGATATAAGATCTACCTTACTTTCAGACGGTTGGAGAATTGGATTCGTGAGCGAGAGATTGATCTCCAACTATGATCGCCAATTGTTAGTACCTAAAAATTGATTCAAGGCAAAACAATGTATTGTAGAAATACTTTCTTTAGATTCGGAAATCAAAATCGTACTGAGCAACCCTAAACCATGATAGTAGTCGTTCTGCCCTACTTAGGTCATAAAAAGAGGAAATGGGTTGATCTTATGGGAGGGAAGCAAAGAAAGTTGAAGGGTTGTGTGTTGAATTATGTGTAGAGTTGCAGAACTATTTTGAGAGAAATCACAGAGCTTATGAGAATTGTAAGCTTGTCGTCTTTTCAGAATAAGCTAAGTAGCCTATTTATAGTAATCGGGAACACACGTATTTTCCTTGTAAAATAGTAGAGGTAGTAAAGAGATTGGGTAATTGAGACTGTGGGGGTAGTGGTGTAACCGCCCATTATCCATAGAAGTTTCTGGAAAACCATGATTCCATCATCTCCTCAACTTCTACAACCATCACCACTATTTTGTAGCTTTTAGTTGCTATAACCACCAGAGCAAAACCCCATGAATAATACCCCCATGTATTTTTTTTAATTTTTCGTAGAACTTAGTGGAGTTATGGACTCAAAACTCGTGAGCAAAGGATAATGTTGGAACGAGCAAGCGGGAAGGGATAGCCCTGGCACAATTGAGGAAAAATAGGGAAAGGGATATCTCCAGCGCTAGCCATGGAGCTAGCGCTAACGTTGCAGGAGTTGGCTATCGCTGGTCGCGGTGCTAACGCTGACAGCTCCATTACTGGATTAGTCACAACTTACGAATCATATAACAATAATTTGTATAATTGCAGACCCTTGAAGTCAATTGAATTTGACTCAAATAGCTGACCACAATGGAGTTCATGAAAGTGGTGGTCATTTTTAATAAAATGTGTCAATTCAAATTTTCTAAAATAATCGTATTTGGTTCCAAAATTTAAGAATTGACACATTTGAAGTTGAAAATTTCCATATTTAGTAAATAAAATTTTGGTGGGATAACAAAGTCAAATATGGTATTATTGCCTAGGTAAACCACTTCAACTAGAGGATGGGTTTCTAACGACTGAATTTCTTTTGAGACAATATTAGGTTCGGAAAACAGTTCTTGAAGATAATCTATTAAAATGGTAGAGGCACAAATTTCAAGTCCCAAGTGAGGGACCTGTATAAGAGTCAAAGGTAAACCACGGGGAGAATGATAATCACGCCCACACTTAGAATTTTGGGTGTCTCCCTAGATAAACTAGCCATAATTTCCCTAATTTTTATAGATCATCAAAATGGTCAATTGTCTTTTCTAAGTTATAATCAGGTGGTGCATCCTCACGCAAATTTAAAATCTCTATGAGTCTATCTTCTTCATCAGGGACTATGGTATTTGAATCGTTGAACTCTAAAACACTAGCCTCGGGATAAACTCGTTCCTCTAAACCATCATCGTCTTCATAATAACAAGGAAATATTTCACCATCTATAATAATGGTATCTCTAGTTAAATCCTTTTCCTCTTGAATAGGCAAATAATCATCAACATTATTGGGATTGGAACTAGAAATATCATTATTATCGTGAAGCTCAATTATTGTAAAAATTTCCACACCATTATGACTACGAATTTTAATTTCCTCATCAACAGTATCCTCATCATAATAATAATATGAAGATGATTGAACCTTATCTAAATAAGTAATGTCTTCAATTCTAATCTCGTCCTCTAAATTAGGTAAATATTCATCATTATTATCAAGGGTAAAATTGGCAACATTGTTTTAAGATTATTTTGAGCAATCCTTTCTTTCGTCTTTAACATAAACGTATTTGTATTCTCAGTCAACATCTTGAGTGATTCTTCTAGAAGAATAATAGGTTCATAAGGAGTACTAAGTCACAAAAACTTTAGTGATCTTTCTAGAATGGTATTTGGATCACTATAAGGAATAGTATATCACATCCGCTTCATGGAATTTTTGAAAGAAATAGTACTGAATTGCAACTTCTCGAGGGCATCCTTTAAAGACAAAGAAATTGAATTTCGCTCGTTTTCTTGTTCATATGACTGGTGAGCGTGCAAATAGTAATTGGGATCACCATGGTATGACCCATAACCTTTGAAAGGTTGATGATGGTCCCAACCACTATTCACACTATGGTCATAGTACGGGTAATGTCCATTTTGAAAATCAGTCGGATATTCATTATATTGGCTATCGTAATACCAGTTCGACATTTTTTTTTTTTTACAGTGTACGTGCAAATGCAGGCTCGACTAAATAGGTAAGCTCAGTTACCTTAGCAGAATATACCTACAATCAAAGACTGGTCAAAGGTACGAGGCTAAGGCTTGTGGACTTTCAGCTGGTAACTCCCATCAGACCCAAGGCACGGGTTCAGCTTACTTATCCACGGATTTTCCTAAAATCAGTAGTCTGACGAATGCAAAATGCTGTGTGTGCACGTCTTTTTTTATATACAAAATAAAATAAAAGCTAAAAGAAATATATACAAATAAATAAAAAATAAAAATTAATGAAAAATCTAAAAATAAAAATTGAGGTATACTACTTACCTTTTTTGGTAGGCAATTTTCACAATAAATTGCAAAACTTTACCTGCACAACAAAACAAAGAGAAATACCCAAGTAAAATCTAACAACAAAAAAAATGAAAAAATAAAAACAAAATAAAAACAAAAACCCTAAACTAATTAAAAAATAAACCTAAAAAATCAAAATCTAAAACTCTAACCTAAAAACAAGTCCGCGTCGGCGCCGCCAAACATTGCTATGATTTTGATAGTGGTAAGAAAAGTATCATTCACTCGGACTTGTGAAGAGTCGATTTTAGATTTAATTCCTAATTTAAACTAGAAAATAAATAAAAGATGATGACAATATTACAAGGGACTGGGATTCAGGATTTCACCAATTTTCATATTTATGTGGTTCAAATATTAATTCTAGACAATTCTTGCTCATATAATAAAAGATATTAACTTTAATTCTTTGCCAAATTAGATTTTTAAAACATTAGATGTAAACTATAAGCATGGCGCATGAAAAGTAATTACGACTAAGCATACACCATCATACAAGATCACAACTAATTAAGAAAAATCATAAATCAAATTAAATTAATGCAAAAGTCATAAAAGAATTAAATATATTTACCACACAATTGTGAAATATGGCTTCCTCCATTGTCCCAATGATGGGGTTTAGCTCATGGTGCTCAAAACACACTCAAAAGATGAATACATGGATAAAAAGTGCTTTGAAAAGAAGAAATAAAACTGACACAGTGAATTTGAGACGTTTATAACCGTCAAAGATGGTGCTTTCTCTGTCGCTGAATGAAACAGAAAAGATCGCAGAATCTTTTACGATGTTGTTCTTAGTTTTTACAACGAAGTTCTTCTTTTTACGACGATGTTCTTCTTCAAACCTATTGGCGACGGTTTCTTCATCTTCTTCACATGAGCAGAATTTTAATCCACCATCAACAGAGGGCCATAAAGGCTTAAAAGGAACACGTCTAACTCGTGGAGTTGATGCCATGCATGGATGCATACTTGATCACGCCTCTTTAGTCCTTTTTTTTTTAGTATTTGAAAATCTTAAATTTAGGGTTATTTTTCTTCAAACCCTTATAAAAATTATTTTTTTAATGCATAAGAGAGGGGAGGCGTGAGCACCACCCTAGGGATGATCACATGCGTAAGAGGAAGGCTTGGAAACGACTTGGCTTGATTTTGGAAATTTGATGAACTTGGTTTCCTTATTTGAAACAAATTTCCCTTTTATGTAACTTTCTATTGTGAGGTAGAAATCTTCCCTAGTTTGCTTAAGAAAACCTCAACCATGTAGAGGCTTGTCCTAGGCGTGAGCATGCCAAGGCCGAGCTCTCCCTTGATTGAATGATTTTTTTTTTATCTTCAAATTTCTTTTTCCACAAAATATTTCCTTATTTGGTTCAAATTTAGCATGATTTCTTCTTTGAGACAAGTTAACTTGATTTAGAAAACCCTAAAATCCTTGTATGAGGCTTACCCGGGCGTGAGAATGCCAAGGCCGGTTTGTTCCTTATGAAAACAAATCCTTGTCTCATTAGAATTTTCGTACAACTTTCCTATTTAAACCAAATTCTTTTTCTTATTCAAGTTTTCCCTTTTGAGATAGGAGAGTTTTGATAGCTTGGTTGGGAAGTGAAACCATACTAACCTTGGGTGTGAATTTGATTAATTCATAGAGTTTCAGGTCATAACTCATTATTCTCTTAGGTGGATAGATCAGTTCGTCTTGGAGTGACAACGATCTTCAAATTGGCGAGATGGAAACTGAGCAAGCTAACGAAAATTTTCGATTTGTTGTCGTGGGAACCAATCATGTTTTAAACGTTGAGAAATCATTAGTAAGTCCTCATTCTTGTTTTGAATTCATCTTCATACTTGTATCATCCTTGTTCATCTAGGTAGATAGGAATGTAATAAAACAAATGAAAACGGTTAGTCGAAATTTTCACCAGAAAAGTTCAGCTACAGGTCATCGTGGAAAAATCACCATAAAATCTTCATACGAACTCCTATTTGAGTGATTGACCCCAACTTTTGTTTCTAAAAGGATAAGATATCATCTCCAAAAATAATCACTCAATTTATACTTTGTTAGGTCAATCAAACATACACATACTTTGTTATCAGGAATCCCGTGTAAATTTCAGATACTTTTCTGATTGCGTAGTCTTTAATGTAGGATCCATATCTTTTTAGCTCGTTTATTTAATTCATGCATGATTTGAGTTTTTTTTATATAATACCTAGAAGAATAACTCTAGTATCAATTTTAGGGACCAATTCTTCAACCATTGCTGCCAGTTTGAACGTTTTCGGACAACAACGTACAACTTGTTTGTAGAGAGGGGAAGCTTCGGTCTTGTTTGGGTCTCGACCTCATCCTAGCTTCCTAGAACACTTGGGATTGAAATAGGGGACCCACTAGAATATATTAGCTCAGTTTAGGTCGTGGCTCCCCCTTGGTTGGTGATGAGCCTCCGTCTAGACCCGAAACCCAAACTTCCAAAATATGACGTTTCCTTTTATAACTAAACTTTAGTTGGAGCTTGTGATTGCCGTGAGTCTCATGCATGCTAGTGAAGAGTCTCTTAATGACCATTTTGGCCCTAATTTAGGTCATGCTTCTCTTGAGGCTTGGGGTTGAGCTTCAACTTAGATATAGGATCAAAGCTCGACTTAGGCTTAACCTTGCACCTCGTCTTAGCATAACACTACACCAAATTCAGCTTTTAGCAAACCAGATTAGCAATAGAGATAGATCCATTTCTAATTAGCAACATAGAAAAGTTGTTGCTAAATTTTCGCAACGGTCATTTTTTGTTGCTAATTTCGCAACTGCTCTGCCTCTATTGCTAATAGCAATGACGGGGATTATAAGCATGCTAATGCATCGTGTGGTCGACAACACTTTCATGTATTATTCCGCCCAAGTCTTTGAGATGTCCAATAAGAGCCATTATTTTCCACCCCTTTGACCTAATTCTTATCCTTACTTTTTCGTTCACCCGTTCAACATCATTAAGCTGAAATTTTTTCTTCAACTCTCTCTTAGCCGAAAAAACAAGATCCAAAAATATCTCCATGATCAGTATGAACCCTAATAACCACTTGCATCAACGATTTTTCTCTCTTCTAGTTCTCTTTATAACTCACTGAAGCTTAGTTCTGCCAAAATATGTAATGCCCGTAATTTTCGCATGACGCTTACTTAGGGATGTGTCATGGCATGGGATGAAGCTTCATCCTAAGCTTATAAAGCTTACTCAGGGATGCATTAGGGTGTGAATGTATTATCCTTGGCACAATTGGTGTTCATGCTAACTAGATGGCGGATTAGCCTAGCAGCCGGTAACCAGTTAACGAATATGCTAACCAGTTAGCGCATTTTCCTATCAGCGCTAACTAGATGACGGATTAGCCTAGAAACTAACTAACCAGTTAGCGGATGTGCTAACCAGTTGGCACATTTGCCTATCAGCGCCAACCAGAAAGCGGACTTGGCTAACCAGTTGGCGGATTAGCCTAGCAGCTGGCTAATCAATTGGCGTTTTTTCCTAAAGTGCAGTCGATGAATGTCCATTCCCC
The DNA here is from genome assembly GCA_023531435.1 of Papaver californicum. Lineage (NCBI taxonomy): Eukaryota > Viridiplantae > Streptophyta > Magnoliopsida > Ranunculales > Papaveraceae > Papaver > Papaver californicum. The sequence goes on from JAJJMC010030977.1 coordinate 827,150, forward strand.
TTCTATTCTCCACTTGTATAAATGCGAGTAAAACATATATAGGGAGGAGGTGTTGGTTGGAAAACGATGTTGCTAACTAGAAAGCAGAATTACCTTAGTTTTGCTAAACAGTTGGCAGATTTTCCTAGCCATGCTAACCAATTGGTGGATTTGCCTAAAGTGCAGTAGATGAATGTCTGTTACCCCTCTTTTCCAAATATATGAAAATGCAATTAAGACATATATAGGGAGGGAGCTTAAGTCGAATGTGTGATGTATTTTTTAATAGTGGTAAATAGAGTGTCGTTCTCTCGAACTTGTGAAGACTGATTTTAGATTTTAATAAACTAATTTTAGGCTAAGAATATACACAAAATATGAAAATAATATTCACAACAAAGTTGAGAGAAAACTGAGGCTAGGTTTCCACTATTTTTCCAATTTTTATAATGATTAAATTCAATAATTATAATCATGCAATTCTAACTTTTAATTTGATTATAAAATGTTGCAATAAGTAAATTCTTAAAGTAACAATTGTATAACAAAAGCATGGAATATCTAAACCCTAGGAAAAGCATATACCATCTAACGAAATCACAATTGCTCTATAAAAATTTTTAAATCAATTTTTAATTAAGGCAAACAATCATAAAATAATTATATAAATTAATTAAATAACATTACCACATAATTTTTGGAAAAAGTAGCTTCCACCGTCGCCTCAGAGACGGGGTTCAGCTCCTCATATTTTTCATTTGCTCAGAGTTACAATTCAATTCTCAAAATGTTCACAAATGATTAAAAATGAGAAAAATAGAGAAAACAGTGAATTAGAAACGATTATGTGCGTTACAGATTCACTGTTACAGAGGGTCTGAAGAACAAATGTTGCTGATTTGAAATAATAGTTGCAAACTGGATGAAGATTCCGTCACCTTTCGGTTGAAGCTTCCGTCGCCTTTTCCTGTTCTTCGTGCACCAGCAGCAGTAGAATCTCTGGATTGACTTTTTTTTGAGCTTCTCTGCCTCTCTGAACCTTACCCTAAGATTTCCCCCTTTCTCTGATGCTTCGACGCCTCTTTTTATACTTCAACACATCAAAAATCTCCAGATATTTTCATTCACAGGAAAATGATACCCGATGAATTTTTTCTTCAATTTCCGATGCGATTCTATTCTCTGTATCTCTGAGTATCTTTTCATCCTCTCTTATGGCAATAAATGGTGATGAGATACTAGTTATGGGAAGATATTCTCCCATTCAAATAATTTCCGAGAATATCTTCCTCGAGAGAGATAAAACAATATTTTCCTGGAATCATGCTTTGATTGATTTCTCTTCTGAATTTCACGCATCTTCTGGTATGAAATGATCATGTAAATCGTTCTCTATGATTTTTAGCCCAAAAATCACATGAAAACTATACCCAGAATCTCAACAGAGTATAACCAAATTTTCCCGCCATTGCATTTTACTTTGAATTTGGGCATGGGTGCCCCAAATCCAAAGTATGGGTGCCCTAATCAATTTGGGAGGGTGCCTTTATCAATTTTCCATGCCAATTTTTCCCAAATGTTATTTTTCCATAAGTACCTATTATTACATAAAATGACGCAGTTAGTACAAAATCGAGCTTTAACAAAATACAAATTGGGAACAAATTAGACCCGAAAACGTGTCTATCAATGTGCATGAGCGGTAATGCATATATATGCGATGTGGCCAATATATTGGTGCATACTTTGATGCATAAGCGTCAATATGCTTGTAGCGCCGATAAAGCTTGAATTATACGAAAGCATCATTCAATCGTGTTGCGTACTCGAGAATGCATATTTGCATACTCAGTAGTGATAGTTATGCATAAGCTGGTGCATACTTTGCGAAAGTCCTTTGGCCTATACAGACTAGGCTTAGCTTGGCCTTTGGCCTTGCAACAAAGTTGGAATCAATGTTAGTTTTGCTTTAATAGGCTTATGTTGTTTGTTCCTTTCAAATTGACCCTTCAGATGAACTACGGTCATGCTTGATCCCTTCAAGGTATGGGTTGGGTAAGTAGGCATCCACAATGAAATGCATTAAGGTGCATCACCTTGTCGCTCATATCATCTATTTTAGAGGTGATTGCGACATTATGGTAACTCAGATCATCTGGCTCGGCAATGCCAAGTCAAGAGATGATTGTTGCCACATTTAATGAGGTAGTTGCAATTCCATTCGATGGATTGTTCATACTTCCTATCAACTTTTATGGCATGGAATGACATGTGCATGGATGTTGCACCCTTGACAAGAGCAAAATCACTCCAGGCTCCACCCTTGACACCCTTGGTCAAAGCAGAGTTGATGAAACAAAAAATAGGCTTGAAACGACCTAGGTGCTTGTCCAAGGATTGAGTTAGGTATGGACAATGCTCGTAAGTATGTGATGCTTGCCAAAGACATTCATCATTGGCTTTAATGGCCTTGTACCCTTTACAGAACAAGTGTGAGTTGGAACTGTATGGAAATTATATTTTGAGTATAATGCTTACAAAGCATGATTGGAAAAAAAAATCTACCTACATTTGTCAGCGAGAAATTAAACTTTAAAATCTGATTACTGTCTTTCAAGCCGTGTATCGGGGAGTTCTGACCTGCCTAATACACTGTACTTGGGGTAAAATTTTCCGGTCCGTGATAAAATATTTCTCGCTTATTTTCACCATCCATTTCCTCTGTGAATAAACTTTTTGTAGCTCAGAACACACCAATTTTATTTGTCTTTGCTGCTACAAGTAGCCAATTGAAAACCCAAGAGGTAATTTTTTTTTTTAAAGATTGGAATTCTTTTTTTCAATACGGTTGCTTTGTTATTTTGTTTGTTAGGCTTCTGCAAAGAGATTTAGGGGGTTTACTGGAAATCGGAAGATAGTGAGGAGGAGAGTTGGAAACTCCAGATCTATCCATTTTGGTGGTCTTGTTCTTTAGAAAATGAAGTATCTTCGTTTCTGAAGGAAGAGGATGAACAGTAAACCTTCTCATGGTCATATTCATTTCAGGGCGATCCTTTGGAGGAGTATTTGTGGGTAATTTTCTCTTATAAACCCTAACCCAAGTTTGATTTTGATTTAATATTTGGGTTTATTGTTATTTGATTGTATCTAGTATGATTCCACACAAGACCAAGTGAGGCTGCTGCAATTTCTCGATTTAAGGCTTATGAGGGTATCCGACCACCATATGACCAGATTAAGAGGATGGTTATCCCACCACCATAAGACCAGATTAAGAGGATGGTTATCCTCGATGCTCTTAAGTAAGATCTGGTTCCTGATTCTCATATGGTTTTAGGGTATCGATGAATCTGCAAGTTATAATTTCTCCTGCTAAATTTATATTTCTCATGTTTTTATGAATTTTTTTTTCTTCATAATCCTCATTTGCTAAGTATATAATTTTTGTTTGTGTTGTTTTGTTTGAGACTTTACTTTCACTTCCTTTCTAGTAATTTGTTGTTTAGACCGGCTTTTGTGGGTAATTTGTAGTTGCCGAATTATTTTTTCTTTATATTCTATTGATTCTAACTGCACTTTGACTAGGTTATGGACATGTTAGGGCCTAGCTTGTAAGATGCATGGAATTCTTCAGAGTAAGCGTGAGTTTTCATTTCCTAAATATTGAATTGTTTTACATTTTCACCTATTTTTGAGTTATTGGGTTTGAATTTTGTACTTGTTTAACATAATCCTCCTAATGAGCATCTGGAATGCTCCTGACTGCTGCTGGCATACTTAAGAAGCCTGTCAAGGGTTTTTTATCTTGTGTGTTAGGATTTCATGCCTAAATTTTTTTATTATGCATTTAATGTCATTCTTAAGTCTCAGTGGTTTTAAAATAAAAGGTTTTTGTGCTGGAGGAGGTCAAAAAGAATTTTAAGTTGGTCAGGCTAAATGTTTATATGATTCTTGAAATGGATAAATTTGTTAAATGGAGACTGTATTTATGGGATTGATTTTACTTGTTTGATTATTAACTTGTTATGCGTTGATCCTGTGTGGGTTTTAAATCTACAGGATGTCTTCATCCCGTTGCTGTGATCAAGGTCTAGATGTTAAAATTTTCTATTATGTAAGTTACGGGATGCTTTCATTATTACAGGAGTGGATCATGGAGCAATGTGAGAAGAACTATTACATTAGCTTTATAGCTGGCGCTAACAGTGGAAGCTCTCTTGTTGTGATATCTGAAGGTTCATCTCTTTTGTTTCTTGTCTGATATCCTATATCGGTTATTAGTTTCCAGACACAAAAATGAAATTAGTTTTGCTTCTTTCAGATTCAATGGTTGTTACTTGATACATCGTAGTTCACATATCTGTAGGTGAGAATACAACTCCTCTTTAGGTCCATCTCATGGTCTCATTTATATCGATAGAACTTTTAAGTTCAATACCTCCACTTTGATTTTAACAGGTGTATGACCTTTTTCTCTTTTCCTTTTTTTGTATTGTTGGATATGAAATTGGTTCTTAGCACCTAGAAACAATTACAAGGTATTTCTGTGGTTATGAGGTTTTCTGTTTTATGTAACGCTTACTTGTTTTGTTTTTTTGTTACCTTGTTTCTTTATGAAGTTTCTAGGGTAATATTCGGACTGTGTTTTCTTCAACTTTGATTTAGTTGCTGAAGTGATGTTTATGTAGTATTCATGAATGGATGATCTAATTAGTGACTACAAAGTACAATACTGATTAGTGTTATGCTTCCTATTACTTTGAATTAGCTGTTCAAGTGATGTTTGTGTAGTATACTTGAATGAATGGATGTTTAGTGAGTGCAAATTGTAGTATTGATAAGTGTATTGTTTGTGTTGGTTGTCTCTGAATGCTGCATACTTAGGTCCTGAAAACATTTCCGAGTACTTGAATGTCTCTGCATACTTTATCATTTAGGTTTTGTTGTTGTTAAAGTGACAGTTTCATATAAGCATTTTATGTGTAATGAATTGCCTAGTGATCAGCTAAGAATGAGCTTGTACTAGTTATTTCCATCTTTAATCATTCTGCTAATGCTAATTGAAGTGATACATTGTTTTATTCATAGTTGTATCCGTATTCTCTTAGTTCTTAAGAATTCCAAGATACTTGCAGATGCATAATTAGAAAGATCACATCTATTCTAGTTGTGGATTGACTTATATTTGTGCCTAACTGGATACTTAGATGTTGTTTTTTTTAAATCATAATTGCTTGTTTTTTAACCTTCTTAGTTGTGTAATCTAATTCTGGTTCGGTAATTCATTAATGAACAGATAAAGAACTTTCAAGTATGTGGCTTATATTATGAATCTTGGAGAAACCCTCACTGAGCTACTATCAGTCTTTAAACTTCAAACATGAAGAGTTCAGAATCAGTTGTCTAATTATGTGTTAAGCTGTATCAGGTTTGTTTTTCCTTGAGTTTTGCTGAGTGTGTTTGTTTTTAATGTATGGTGTATTGGTGTTGTTTATTTCATGTTTTCTAGTTAAGGTTGCTTTGGACTCGATTTTGATTCACTGCTACTTTTTGTTTTCAGATCGATACTCCCGTATTGGCATCAGAATAAACGAAACCTGGGGTACTTAGTCATTTCAGAGATACAAAAATGGCATTATGTATTTCATAATGAGGCTACTATACCTACTAGCACATCTTCACATGATCTTGTAGCATCAGCTGAATCTACTTATGATTTGCAGAGGAAATTGGTTGAGGAAGCACAGTCTCACGATTCTTCTGGTGGAGTTCAATCTTCGTACTCATTGATTAGTCTTTCTTCCCCTGTTTTTCAATGCCTCTTTCATTTTACATAAACTAGGTCACCCATCCTTTTATGAACCTCAAAATAGAACATTATGTCAAATATTACAAATTTTTGTTGTCTTCATCATCTCAGTAAGTTAGTTATGATACTTGTATACATTTCTATTTCCTACTGATACTTTAAATTCACATCAACTGAAGATTCTCTTCTTTTTTTTTTGATAAAATCCACTGATGATTTTCAACATAGTGTATTTGTATGTCAATTGAAAGACGTTGTAGTTAATTTATATCTCTTTGGGCATGCTGAATTATTATATATATAATTTTATGGTTTTTTCCTCTGTTGTGGTTAAAGCCAATGTAGTTCATACCGGCTGGTATATCCGCCGGTTTTACCGGTTTCGGAGTGCAAGTGAGACGAAAGCCGGTATACCGGTGAACGATATTTGATCGAAAAAAAAACAGTATGGGCCGGGCGATTTTTTTTTTCTTTTTATAAAAGAAAATCAAAAGGAAAAAAATTGAAAAAATTAAAAAAATTTATCCTTGTTTTAGGGTTTTCAATTGTTACTCATATTTTTTTATGGTATTTTAGAATTGTATATGCATATGATAATATCTATAATTAATCTAATGATCTTGATTAGAATTGTAATATCCTTATTTAATTAGCATTTTAGACGATGAACTTTAAAGTTGTTCCTGTTTCTCTTGTGTTTCCAGTTTGAACTTTGTATGAAATCTATGGATTTATATATTTTGGATGAGTACTAGTTTTTCTTTCTAAACTTTGTAAAAAAACGTTTGTTATAACGTGTTAAAATATATTTATAGTTAAAAAATATGAACTAGTTTTTTTTATAAATTATAGGTATAAAATATATGGATCGATATTTCGTCGATATTTAAAACAGAAATTTTTTCGATATACCGATGTACCAGTGTATCGCTCTCAACTGGTACTAATCGAAATTCGGTATGGACTACGTTGGTTAAATCTGAATAAAGTTTGAATTCTAGATTTTCTAACCCACTTTAAAGGACATTCGACCAATATAAAATCATCCGATAGAATTTAGACCGGCATGAAAACTTTTGTCACCCTCCATCGAAAATTTATACCAATAAAAAAAAAATTAGAGATAATTTAGAACAATAAAAAGTAAGATATCTTTGTCCCCTAAAATCCTCCGTAAAATCTCTATTTTTTTTTATCGCCTCCTCACCTCTACCTGTTTTCATGCAGTTCCCCCTCAATTCACATAAACCCCCTAATCCCATTCTATTGATTGTGTTAACTGAATTCTAATATCTTCTTAATATCTCGCAAGCAATACCCAATTTCCAGACTACATCAAAACCCTAAAATCCATTGACTTCTCTGTAAATCTCGAACCACTTTTTTGTCTTGATTTCTTCAATTACAATCGCAGCTCAAACCCTCTTTACCATCGTCTTTACTCTGTTCTCTATCTTCTTTCGCTGTGTCTCTCTATGGATTCTTGAACTCACACCATAGAAGATATAAGACGACAGCTTCTCGAAGAAGGCTTGAATTCAAACCAAAGATACTGTTGGAAACCCTATTTCTCTCGAGGAGAAATGAGAACTTTTTTTTTTGTGTGTCGCAGATGATGATACATGGATTCTCTTGCTTACATGGTAAAGTCTTATTCTGTTTTGGTAGTTTAGTTTAGTTTTCATTTTCCGCGTTATAGTAAATATTTCTGAGGTACCATTTTTGTGCAGGTGATAATGTAATTTCCTGAATTGAATATGGTTGGTGCATCTAATTTTTTTTTTGCAAGTCCGAGTGACATGAATTTGCTAGAGCCAACAGTTGAATTTATTGTCATAACCTTCATTTTGTTGTGCAGCATCAACACACGATAAAGACGTATTTAATTAGCTTCTACCCATACCAGCAACCCTGTAACGTATTTGAGGAAGCACTGATGTGTTATAAAGAACTAGCTCCTCAACCGCACCTAGCAGGTGTGCACATCGCATCGCACCTAGCAGGTGTGCACATCGCATCTTTTTAACCTTGATTGTCAAAATTAATTATCGGATTTTCATTATAGAGAATGCTCAATTTTTTTAACTTTGTCTACAATATGGGCCATCATCTTTCTCTCCTATAATAAAAATGTCTATCGGAACTGTGGAGAATAGTGGTGGTCAACATTATGTTCTTCTCATTATTGCAGATGGCCAGGTTTGTTCATTAGTATAGAATCTTAATCCATGATCTTTTTTTTTCGGGTCTTTTGGTGTAGTTATGAACATTCAGTCTGTAATCAGTTCTTAATAATGTCCAATTTTCACTATACGAAAAAATGTCCAATTCAGTTCATATTAATATTTTTGTATTTCTTCGGCCAAACACATTACCATTTTAATTTATTTGGGTCATTCTAATAAATGTTAATCCTCTATTGTAGTGATTACCCATTATCAATTGTTTTGGTTGGTGCAAAGGCTATGTATCACTTGCTATTTAGTGGGCAGGAGCAAGTATTAGTGGGATCCATCTTCGCGAGGTATATATGCTTATCTAGCTCTCTTTTGTACTAGGAAACTTTATTGTAATTGGAATTGATAAATTCAGTGTTTGGTTCAAAGCATTTTATTTGTGTATTATGTGATTCATGCTCTTATCGTTTGTGTATATCAGTAGAAAATAATATTTTTTTCTGGTGTCATTAACATAGGGTACTGCTGTTAATTTTATCTTCTTAGTTGTTCATGGGCATTAGAGTTGGCAGTAGTTACCAATGTAAGTTGAATCAGTTGCCACATCCTGTTCGAGACCAAGATGTGGGGTGACTACAAAGTGTCGGCTTTCATGAAATGTTTGCTTACCAACTGGATTGCCAATTCGATATATGTATTGTATGTTCTCATGGGAATCTGAATTTGGGCTTTTGGAGCGAATTTTGGTTTTGATAACGTTGTGAGAAGTTTTATGTTGGGGTGTTTTTTGATTGGTGTAGACTCAATTAATAATGGCAGCAATGCATGTAAAGTTTGAATGTGTATAGATGTTGATTCTTGCAGGAGACAAAATATGTTGAAAAAACACTTTTTAGGTTTGTAATCTTTTATGAAAATTGAGAACTTAATTTGGTTTTGACTGCGTATGACAGATAGATTGATCAAAAGTGATGCTTGAATCACTTAATGGATGAACTTGATTCTAAATTTTCAAATTTCATACTAGAGTTTATATAGAACTGTGGTTATACATTACGAAAGTCTAATTCTAACTTTGCAACTTTAGAGGTTAATTGTACATTTTTTTGTAACTGGTGAAGTTTGCTTTTGAACAAGATTCCAATGGGTGTTTTCCCTTTTCCTAATATGTTTGTTGCTAGGTATCTATCAGCTAATTTATTAACCCTTTCATAATGTCTCATTTCCACCACATGTACTTTATCAACTTTGTAGTTGAGGAGTCAACCGGTACTGCCGTGTTTGTAGCTATGGACAGTGAGGTCTAGAGATAAATTCATCTTCCCATCTTACTTTAGGGTATTAGTATGTTATTTTGATTGGCAATGTTTACTATATAGCATATCTGTCACTCTTAAAATTTGTTGGAATCAGCGAAATCCACTGTGTTTACATGAATGTAGTCAGATTTGATTGGGTGGGTTAGTTGCTAAATTGCATGTTGGTTCAGATTGTTAACTTAGCTTCAGTTCTAAAACCAGACTTGGTTATATTATGTCTTTGTTTTATATGTATTCGTTTATGGTTTTCTTTAGTATTTAAGAGAATTTCATTTACATTTCTGTAGATGGTGGGTTTTTGATAAGGGCATGAATAGCAAAAGTTACCTTACCTGGTTTCTAAAATATAATAAACAAATTTCTAACCCAACATCAGAATTATGGATACGTACGTCTATCTTATATTTTGCAAGAGAATTGAGAAGGCATATTCAGCTCATGGCTAAATTAGTCTTGTAGCTCTTTTCCATATATATGCCCCGTAAAAATCTTAGGGTTTTATCCAGCTAAACCCTCGTTATTTCATGCAAATTATTTGTACTAATCAGAAAGCGTTGATTATATAAAATTGCGAACATTCAGAATAGAGGCTATGCCATATCTGAATAAAAACGCTAATTAGATGCATATCATCTAATTGCAGAGTCGTATCAAACATTATCTCAAGTTACAAACTTCCACAGCTAAATCTCTTCAAAATGTTCTGTATGCACTGTATAAAAAGTTAAGCATAAATGCTAACGTTAAATCTCATATGATTGAGAAACCCAAAAACAGGCTATAAATATGGCCACGACATTAATGAATGCCAAAGCTAGCGGTGCATAGTCAATAACCATGGTACTAGCAAGTGCCAGCGTTAGTAAGTCCTGCCCACATTCCCAACACAAACGAGTAGCATACACATGTGTCAAAGGCCAAAAAGGTAACAAAGCCAACATGCTCATGCGCCAAACATGCCATAGCAATGCTAGCGGCAACACTGGTAGCATGCTCATGCTCCAAACATGCCCCATCGATGCTAGCGCTAGCACCAACGCCAATATCAGCGCTAGCACTAGCGTCAGCCTTGACGCCTTGCTAGCCTTTACCCCTTTTTCCTTTCTTTATGTGCGTCATCTTGCCCATACGTGCTAACCTTGCTTGCTCGTGTCAGCCTTGCCCCTTGCTATTAGCGCCAATACTAGGTCGTTACCATATTGTGTTGACACAAACTCATCGATAGCATTATCTTACAACAAACTCACATGTTTTGAGTCCATGATTCCACTAACTCTATGAGAAGTCAAAACAATTACATGGGGGGATTCTTCATGGGGTTTTGGTCTGGTGATTACAGCAACATGCAGCATGACAACACCCCATGATAAGGAAGTTACAAAGTAGTGATAAGGTTGAAGTAGTTAATGGAGTAATGGCTTCCCGAAGATTCCGAGGCGGTTATACCATTATTCTCACGACTTCCACTTCTCCATCTCTTCACTACCCCCACTACTTTACAAGGAAACATGTGTATTCTCAACTATTATAAAAGAGCTACTTAGTCATTCAGAAAAAAAGAGAACAAGCTTACCATTCTCATAAGCTTTGTTATTTCTCACTCTCTGGCCTCTGCCAGCCCCCTTTATGCTTTTATTCGACCCCTTATTTATATTAAAACACCAAGCAATCGATTCTCGTCAACAAATCTTTGAAATTATTCTCTTTTAATTCTCGGCAGTAATGACAAAATCCTGATGATATTTCTTGTTGTGGTGATCTCAATCTTCGATTATTTTCTTCTCATTGTTGTTTGAGTTATCCAGAAGATATGGGACCATAATCGAGTGGTAACAGGAATGAAATTCCCTAGTTTCCCGATATATATTTTTTCTCCTCTTTTATTCGATAATCAAATATTTTCCCGAGATTTGGTTTGATTTTGTGTACGACATATGTTTGGATTTTGTGTAGTACTTAAACTCTTAGAATGGCAAGAATATTCTTGTCTTAAAATCACAAACTATTTCCAAAAATCACGTTTTGCAAATCTTCACAACCTGAGAAGATATTTTATCGCCACAAATTGATTTGAAATTCAAAAGGAAGAGGTGCCCTTATCCAAGACAATGGGTGCCTTTAACAAAGTATTGGGTGCCTTTAACAAAGTATTGGGTGCCTTTAACACTTTTCCAGGTGCATTTAACACTTTCCAAGCTGATTTTTCCACAATTATTTATTCCAAAAAATACATAAAAACACAAGAAATAATAGCATTAGTACAATAATTAAGAGCTAACAATATACATTATCGGGACTAATAGAGACACAAATATGTGTCTATCATAGTGCATACAGAACATTTTCAAGAGATTCAGCTATAGAAGTTTGCAACTTGAAATTATGCTTGATGCGACTCTGCAATTAAATGGTATGTATCTGATTAGTATTTTTATTCAGGTATGGCATAGCCTCTATTCTGAATATTAGCAATTTTGTATAATCAACGTATTCTGATTAATACAAATAGTTTATATGGATGCACATGAAATAACGAGAGTTTAGCTAGGTAAAGCCCTGAAATTTTGGAAGTGCATAAATATATAAAGAGCTATAGAGCTGTTGCAGCTATGAGCTAAATATGCATTCTCAATTCTCTTGCGAAATGTAAGATAGCAGTACGTATTTATAACTTTGATGTCGAGTCAAATTTTTTTTTGCATATTTATTTCATGCTTCTGCAGACGAGCAAAAGCAATATTACGATTTTCTCTCTTGTCAAAGTACTTCTACAGTATATTGTTTTGCCTAGAATCAATTTTTATGTAGTAACACCCTCAAGCACACTTGACGAAGTCTCTGACACAAATAGAAAAGGAAATTAAGGCTTGGATAAAGCAGAAGCCTAAATTTAGAATTTCTATGAAACAAGGACTCTGAGACTCCAAGGATGGCCCCCGACTCTTTTCACTATATCTCACTAAGCTCACTTCCAAGCAAGGATTCATCCACGTATCCCATGTCCATGCTCACGCCTCTACATGCTCTGCTGCTATTTTGGTGCAAATAATGCCTAAATTATGGTTTTGTGCCACAAACTCTTACGTTTTTGACCTAATTTTCATAAAATCTCAGCCATCACTAGCTAACGACCAAGATTAAATCCACGAGCTCGACTCAGTTAGGCGCCATTTACGCCAAAGGACAGTCATACAAGCAAGATCCTTTAGGTTTAAATTCAAGTCAAAGAAAACTCGTAAATCAAGACATGTTTACACTGGGACTTGCACACGGCCATCACAAGCTACCTCCTAGTTCACGACCAGCAAGCCCAGTCCAGATATCTCCATATAATACAAGCTCCATTTAAGTCATGGTTCACAATCAGAACAAATATATGGTTCATAAAAACCCTGATTCTAAATAATAGCTTCTTAAACAAAAAAAGATCAAGGATTTAGGGAACATGTCTACACCATCTATATATCAGCATGTAACACTTACAGTTCCGTGCTGACTAGGAGACTTAATATATATGGTGATTTTTCTACCAAGAGTAAAATGGTTATTTTATGACTAGGGGGAAAAACGTTAATTTGTAAACCGGTTAGCCTAGCTCAATTTTGACTGTCTAGTCAAGACACACTCAAGATTCATGGGTATGTTCAACTTCCAAGTCTCGCAAAATACATGAACATAAAACGGAACTCACATCCATGGAAGATGGTGAGCCTCAATATAGGTGAGCCTTAATACCCTGGTGAGCCTCCTCATCCAAGGTTGACGTTCAACCTTAACCTTCGCCTTGCTCCTATAATAGGACAAAGGCTCATCTTGCTCCTATGGTTGGACAAGCCATATTAGGCCTTAGCCTCTCTAAGATCCGGCCATATCTTGATTTTCTCATAAGAAAACGTCTACAACTAGGTCATGCTTAACCTCAGCCAAGATTGTGCTCTCTTCATGATATACACGACTATAAAAATCCTCCTTGAGCTCTCCACATGACTCAGGCTTGCCTCCACATGCAAACACGAGTATTCCTTCGTCAAAAGTTACAACAACTTTGGAGAATACTACCACATTGTATGACACGTCTCATATAAAGTCTGATTACGTCACAAATGGGGGAGGGGGGGGGATAAACTTAGGGTTTTTTTCTGGAAATCTAAGACACATGTGAGTATCATTCTACTCACACCGGGAGAGGATAGTCGGTCACAAAGGATCAACTGTGGAGGATAAACTCAATCCTAGATCTATCTTTAGTTATTCATGGGATTATGGGGTGAGGGTGGGGGTGGGGATATTAGGGTTTTGTAGAGATACAAATAGACCAACTATGGGTCATTCTAAACACAAAAACAATTAATACGAACCTAACAAGTTCTCTGAAACTCTCTTTCTCTTAAATCTTCTACGTATGCAACTCTCTGCAACTAAGAAATCTAATCTCACCTCTCTTAGCTTCTCTCCCTAGACCAACCTTATCTATCCATCTGTAACTGAAGCAGACCTTGAATGACCATTATCTTGGTTTATGCAAGATTTGCTTGTGATCAACCTACCGTACTTATACAAACTCTAACCATCTTTACCCCTTTAACCATATCTCATTTTTCAACATCTACACCTGCATAATAAATTAAAATGATAGTTTTTGTGCATATGTGACATTTTTTTAACTAGGGAGTAAGACAGGTAAAAATAAAAACTAGAATAAACAACTTATTGACTTCCTAGCACAACAAATTTTTGTATGGAAATGCCACTAAAACAATTGAAAATATGCAGATTGAATAGCCTATTAAAGATAATTGGGAGGATTATGAAGATGAACATGCTTTATCTTATGAAGGAGAATCAAGTATCCAAGGAGAAAATTGACTATATGGAAGTTCTAAATAAATCCGGTTATTCAAGATTCAATGCACGAAAAGTTTGTTTAATAAATTTGAAGTATTATATATTTCACATCTATTGGTTGTTTTTCCCCAATTTAATTTCAATGATAAGATTATTTTTCAAATCTTTTTAAAACGAGGTATGTTTTCTTTGGCATACAAAATTAGAGAGGAGTCGATAAGGTTCCTTTATCATTTGGTATATGTTAACAACCATTCAGGCAACCCAAAAATCAAACGGAAAATTTGCATATTTTTCCTCTACTAAGAGCGTCCACAGTCATGAGATGAGAAAATATTAAAACCAAAGAGCAAATACCAATTTTTTTTGGTTATATGATGTAGTTATTAATAGTGGTAAAATAGGTTCGATTCTCGGACTTGTGAAGATTTAATTTCTATACTTAATTTTTAATAACAGAAAATAAAGAGAATTAAAACAATTTGATTTTAAAATGGATGAAGAAAAACTAGGGATTCCACCATTAACCAATACTTCAGTGATAACATCTAACAATTCTTATATTCAATTTAATCTAAATATACCAAAGATAGGTTTTTGAAAGAATAATTGTTAATCAAGAGCATGAGACATCAAGAGTTTAAAAACCAAGTATGACCCATCAGAAGAAAACACAATTATTTGAGAAAAACCATTTTTTCAATTTTAATTCAAGCAATTAATAATAAAATAATTGTAGAATAAATATAATTAAAATAGAAGTTACCACAATTAATGGATGAACGGATTCCTCCGTCGCCCCAGTGATGGTGATTAGCTCATTGTAATGAAAACACACTCACAATAGACTTTCATTGCTCAAAAGTGCTTACAATGGTGAAAAAGGAGTAACACAGAAGAACAGACACGCTTATAAGCGTTACAGAGAAGTGTTCTCGGAATTACAGAAGAAGTTAAAAGAAACAGAAATAAAGTACGGACTGTATGTGCTGTTGATATAAGACTGCTTCAGCAATTGCGTCAGCGACAGAACTAGCGACAGTTCTTCAGCGCCTTATGTTCCTCTTCTTCGTCTTCGCAGCAGCAGGAACTATTTTTCTGTCAACTTTTTCCAGTGCTCTGACTACCTCTCCCTCGCTTCCTCCTCGACTCTCTTGGGTATTTATAGGGTTAGTAAACCCTAGAGACTCTTCTTAACCGATAAGGACTCAAAGAACACGTCAAAATCAATCTCAAATTTTGTGATATCCGAAACAGACCCAAACTCTGTTTTCCATCCAGATTCAATCCCGTGTCCAATTTTTCCGGTTGAAACTCATTGTTGACGTGTGTTAATGTTATCCAGGTTGTTTAATTCACTTTGGGTGAATTTTGATTACTCTAAATCACTAAAAATACGCAACACAGAGTCTACAGAAACTTCTCACGTAACTTCTTTTTTTTCCGCCATTTTCGTAAGTCCAAATTCAAAGGGAGGTGCCCACAATGCAACTTGTGGGTTTCCTTATCAATTTTCGAGCCGATTTTTGCGCAAATGTTTATTTCTCAAGAATACCTACAAAAACACAAAAAACCATAAAGAAGTACAAAATCGAACACTATCAAAATAGAAAATCGAGCGCAATTTCGACATAAAAATCTGTCTATCAAATACCCCAAAACTTACTATTTGCTAGTCCTCGAGCAAATCTAGTAAAATAAAATCCTAACTCACTTTCGCAGGAATCGCGACTACATTTAGCATATGTAATAAGCCGTTAAACCCCTAGGTGTTCCTAGTGGATGAGTTTTCTCTCGTGAGGGTTTACAAGAGGTATACCCACAAAACCTTTACTCCAAATTTTACTCGTGAACGATTGAGGATAAACACTAAACAAGCTATTTAGTTGGCATACTAAATTTTCCGTCTATGGGAATCATTACCCTATATGAGTCCAATTGCTTCCCACGAGTGTTTACTCAAGCATACTAAAATTCATATATAAGAAAACAGAGCTCTACTCAGAGAATCGTTCAACCACAAGACTCAGAATCTATCAAAGTTCAATCACATGAAAAGATTTAGAAGATGGACGTGGAAAAATATGATGTTTGCTCGTGTTGACTAAGGTGAACGGTGTTTCCCATATCTATCTGAAGGTCAGTGCCAGGATAAGTCCTAATGAATTGAGATACGCACCCACTGGTCTTAAATCTAATACTAATATCGAATCAACTGGTATATACAAGGGTTCCAGCGATCGAATTATTGAAAATAAAACAAAAAATGTATTGACAACATGATTGGATCAAATTGAACCCAAGCGCATGGTTCTTATCAACATCTTACGTGATAGTTCCCATGGATCCTGCATTCCACGCTTTCTTAGGCGACGGAGACAGGGAAAACACACACATATTGCTATCAAAGTGTCAATACTCGTTTTTATATTATTTTTTTTTTTTTGGAATAGAACTAAAAATAGGCTTGATCTCAACACTATATTTCATCCTGGCTGCGATAACAATTCGATACTGGGCCCCACCAAATCACTTGGAGAAACACAAATTGTAAAAATAAAAACAGAAGGTGATATGGTTGAGATAGACTCCGAGATATGGTGACAACTATCATGTTATTTCTAACACCTGAACTCTGTCCTTTTATGAATAGACCATTTAACTGGGCACATCAATTCCTATAGAAAAAGAGCTAAGTTTCCATCTACCTAGAATGGTTAGTGTCCTGAATTGTTCACAAGCTTCTAGACTTTGGAGTTTTTATTATTGCACTAAAATTTTTCTCACTTACCCCCAAACTTAAATCAAACAGTGTCCTCAATGTTTCTAAAGATGAATGATTAAAAGCATGAACAAGGAGAAACTGTTACCAATCGAAGGAAAAAAGTTAAGGAAAGATATTACCGTGTCGCATGAGCATGGGTTACCTCCCAATAAGTACTAAGTTTAAAGTCTTCAGCCAGACTAAGAAAGAATTAGTAACCTCATAAAATCATATAGCAATAATGGGAACAACTGTGGGTCATCTGAATCAAATAGTGTTATCCAAAATAGAAGAAAAATGCAACATGCCAAGAAAATGAACAAACCAAGCATACCCTTATCTAGTTTTCTGTTTAAGACAACTACTTCTAGCTGTGGTTCAGGTTCTATAGAAGGGACTAGATAAAATATTTTCATAGGCTTGATTTCCTCGTAGGCAGGATCAACAGGATCAGGTTGTAGAGTCTGGAGTAACTCAACTAAGAACTTAGAAGCACATAATAATAACCTGAATAATTATGGATCCTCAAAGTCAATCAGATTTGACTCACACAATTGACTACTATGAAGGTGGTCATTCTTAAGCAAATGTGTCGATTCTAATTCCCTAAAGTAATTAGGTTTAGTCTTAAAACTTAATAACATATACATTTGTAATTCTAACGTTCCCACATATGGAAGAAAATATTTTGGTGGGAAAACAAAGTCAATCTTGGTATTGTCACCTAGGTAAACCACATCGACCAGAGGATGGGTTTCTAACACCTGAACTTCTTTCTGGACATCACCAGGCTCAGGGAATATAGTTTGAAGATGATCTTTTAATATAGTAGAGGTGCATATTTCAAGTCCCAAGTTAGGGACTTTAATTAGGGATACTTGAAAATCACAAGAATCATCTGTACCCCCAAACTTAGGGTTTGCAATGTCTTTAGATAGACTAGTCATAATTTCCCTAATTTCTAGATCGTCGGATTCCTGAAAATGGTCAATTGCTTCTAATAAATTATGATCAGGTGGTGCAAAATCTAACAAAGTATTCACCTTATTAATAACACTATCATTATCAACATCAAATCTAAAGTGGGCTAGGCATTTCTCCAATGGATCTTCTAATAAAGTGTTTAGTAATGACTCCTGAACTAATGTTCCTATCATGTTCACCTCTTCAATGCATGTGTCATCTAGTTCAGGTGGTTGGTTACTAATATTGAAAATATTTATCTCAATAATCATATTACCAAAAGATAAGTTCATAATACCATTTCGACAATTAATGATCGCATTAGATGTAGCTAAAAATGGGCTACCTAATATCACAGGTATCTGATTCTCTGGGTCAGAGACAGGTTGGGTATCAAGGACAACAAAATCTACTGGATAAATAAACTTATCGACCTCAATAAGAACATCCTTTATGACACCACGAGGAATTTTCACAGACCTATCAGCTAAATGCAGTGTTATCTGAGTATGTTTCAAATCACCAAGTCCTAGCTGGAGGTACACATGGTACGGAAGTAAGTTCACACTGGCACCTAAGTCAAGTAACGCTTTCTCAACACGGTAGTTACCTATTGTGCAAGAAATGGTTGGGGAACCTGGGTCTTTGTACTTAGGAGTTGTATTGTTCTGGATAATTGAACTCACATGATTAGCTAAAAAGGCTTTCTTTGGTACACTAAGCTTTCGCTTTCGCATACAAATATCCTTAAAAAACTTGGAATAAGCAGGAATCTTCCTAATTTGCATCTAATAATGGAAGGTTGATGGTGACTTGCTTAAAAACCTTCAATATGTCGTTAAAGTTCAATTCCTTCTTTGTTGGTGCTAACAGTTGCGGGAAGGGAGCTCTGGGCACAAAATCTGGTCTATGAGGAACTACATCAGGCTCTTTAGAGACTTCATTAGTCTCAACAACTAGTGGCTCAGAAAGGTGAACTACAGTATGTTCACTATCAGGCATAGTTACCTTGTTGTCTACCACTTTACCGTTCCTAAGGGTTCTAATTGCGTTCACATGATTTGATGATTTCTCACCAGAAGATACTTCATGAACTCCTCTAGGATTGGGTTGGGTCTGACTAGGAAACCTACCTTTTTCTCTTTCTCTCAAAGACTCAGCGATTTGACCAACCTGGGTTCGTAATTCATTAATAGCCTAAGCGTTAGCCTGGATCATCTTTTTATCGTCTTCTAAATTTTGTTCAACCGATTGCTGAAACTTGGCAGTGTTAAGAGATAAAAAGGTGAGAGACTCTTCTAAACTCATGATCTTCTTATCTGACTGGTTCTGAAATTGTGCTGGTCCTGAAGGATTATTAGTATAACCAAAACCTGGAGGAACCTTAGAATTACTAGACTGACCTTGATTTTGGCCCTTAGACCAAGAAAGGTTAGGATGGTTTCTCCAACCAGAGTTATAGGTTTCTGAATAAGGGTCTAACTTCTGATGATTATCAAATCTAGTGTTATTATAAAGAGCATGGGCTTGCTCTTCAACAGTCTGTCCTTCCCAAAATGATTTGGGCTCAATTCTACAACTAGATTGACTCAGTTCTAAAGCTTCTAACCTTTTCGATATAGTTGCTATTTTAGCATCTGATTCAAAAGATCCTTCTACCATATTGATATTTCCTCTACTTAGAAGAATTTTTTTCCGGCGATCCCTACTGTTTTCCCACTGCTGGGTTTTTTCGGCGATTTCATTCAAAAATGTCATCGCACCATCGACAGTTTGATTTTCAAACCCACATGTGCATAAAGACTCAACCATGGTTGTTGTCGAATAATCTAAACCCTCGTAGAGGATCTGAACTAGCCTTATTTTTTCTAAACCATGATGAGGACATTGTGATAGTAAGTCATTGAACCTTTCCAAATACCTATATAAAGATTCTCCCTCTTGTTGAGCAATTGCGCAAATCTGCTGCCTAATAGATGATGTTTTGTGCCTAGGGAAAAACTTCTGTAAAAAGGAAGATGTAAGTTGTTCATAGGTTTCAATTGATTCAGAAGTCAAACTATATAGCCAAGATTTGGCTTTGTCTCTTAGTGAAAAAGGAAACAGTCTAAGTTTCAATCCTTCATCATCTAGGTCCTTAATCCTGATGGTACTACATATTTCCTCAAAATCCCTAACATGGAAATAGGGGTTTTAATTTTCTTTCCCTAAGAAGATTGGGAGCATCTGTATGGTCCCAGGTTTCAACTCATAGTTTGCTTCAGTTTCAGCTAACTTGATACATGATGGATGAGAAGTCTAGTTGGGTTCAACAAAGCTTTTAAAGTTGCCATTGCTGGCGCTATCAAAGGACTAGAAGTAACTTCTTCACATAGTGTCAAGTTCTCAAAATTGAAATTTTCAAAAACAGGGCCCTCAAAAGAAGAGTCTTCGAGGTCCTCGTTTCCAGGGACAGAACTACTAGGTTTCTCACTAATCAAACGACCTAGAGTGTCTCTTTTCCAAGCCCGCTCAGTGATGACTTCAAGCGGTCTTGGCATACACTAAAAAAAAACTAAAAAATAAATCCTAATTAGAAGGGAATTTTAAACAATCACAAGCAAGGCTGACTCAACCAAATCAAACCTATTAGATCTAGCAAACAAAAAGCATGATGGCTCCACTTAGATTGTTTGTAGACCATCTTCTATTCTTTCGAAATGCAACTAGTTACAATTTTAGCAAACCTCTTAGAACGATCTGAATTATATTAAGTCGAAGAGAAACAGGATAAGCTCTAAGGAGCTTTGATAACCCTGTCTCTTTGGCACTTTTCCCTGGGTTACAAGGAGGCTCTAATCAACTTAAAATAATCTTCCTGAACTTTGAGTTAGGCTAATAAAGTAACCAGTACAGTCCTTTTGAACGAGTTTCCTATAAGCTCGTTACCTATCGGTCTCTTTCTAGTCAAAATTTTAAGGTTTAGGTTCGCGTTTGGTAACGTGTTCCTAAAGCGGGCAATAAGGAAACGGTGATGAAATCCGAGTCATTATCTTGTATGTCCAGTTCTTGCCCTTTACGAGAAAAATAAGTCCGTATTCAATTCCTCAACATATATGCATACGAAGGAATACAGTAAACCCACTTACAGGGGATTTATGGGTTGATCGAGTCTTACCTCCCGTACCAGACGGGTGATGAATCGGTTGTAGTCGACTCGTGCCACCGACTCCTGTGTCAGTGTGCGAACCCGAGGGGCCGAGACAATACCGTAATTGTCGTCCTTCCCTGTAGTAGTTTATATTTAATAATACCCTTCCATAGGGTTTAAAAATAAATAAAGTGTCCAAATGTCCAAAAGAAAGTCCAAAAAGAAGTGTACAAAATAATAAAAAAATCACAAAAACAATTAAAATCCTAATACACTTTTCTAAAAAACAAACACAAATAAAATCTAAAATAAAATAAAATCTAATTAAGAAAAATCTTCGTCTTCTTTTTCGTTCTTTAAGCTTTAACTTTTAACTCCAAATCTTTAGCTTTAATTCCAAGTCTTTGGCTCACTTTCTTTTCGATCTAAAATCCAAAACCTATAGCAAAAAGATAAATACCAAAAGAAACGTAAAATAGAACAAAGTAAAATAATAAAAATAAAAATAAACAATAAAAATAAATCTCAAACTCTAAACCTAAAAACAAATCCGCGTCGGCGACGCCAAAAATTGATGTAGTTTTTAATAGTGGTAAAATAGGTTCGATTCTCGGACTTGTGAAGATTTAATTTCTAGACCTAATTTTTAATAACAGAAAATAAAGAGAATTAAAACAATTTGATTTTAAAATGGATGAAGAAAAACTAGGGATTCCACTTAACCAATACTTCAGTGATAACATCTAACAATTCTTATATTCAATTTAATTTAAATATACCAAAGATAGGTTTTTGAAAGAATAATTGTTAATCAAGAGCATGAGACATCAAGAGTTTAAAAACCAAGTATGACCCATCAGAAGAAAACACAATTATTTGAGAAAAACCATTTTTTCAATTTTAATTCAAGCAATTAATAATAAAATAATTGTAGAATAAATATAATTAAAATAGAAGTTACCACAATTAATGGATGAACGGATTCCTCCGTCGCCCCAGTGATGGTGATTAGCTCATTGTAATGAAAACACACTCACAATAGACTTTCATTGCTCAAAAGTGCTTACAATGGTGAAAAAGGAGTAACACAGAAGAACAGACACGCTTATAAGCGTTACAGAGAAGTGTTCTCGGTGTTACAGAAGAAGGTAAAGGAAACAGAAATAAAGTAAGGACTATATGTGTTGTTGATATAAGACTGCTTCAGCAGCTGCGTCAGTGACAGTATCAGCGACAGTTCTTCAGCGCCTTATGTTCCTCCTCTTCTTCTTCGCAGCAGCAGGAACTATTTTTCTGTCAACTTTTTCCAGTGCTCTGGCTACCTCTCCCTCGCTTCCTCCTCAACTCTCTTGGGTATTTATAGGGTTAGTAAAACCAAGAGACTCTTCTTAACCGATAAGGACTCAAAGAACATGTCCAAATCAATCTCAAATTTTGTGATATCCGAAACAGACCCAAACTCTGTTTTCCGTCCAGATTCAATCCCGTGTCCAATTTTTCCGGTTGAAACTCATTTTGACGTGTGTTAATGTTATGCAGTTTGTTTAATTCACTTTGGGTGAATTTTGATTACTCCAAATCACTAAAAATACGCAACACAGAGTCTACAGAAACTTCTCACGTAACTTCTTTTTTTTCCCGCCATTTTCGTAAGTTCAAATTCAAAGGGAGGTGCCGCCAATGCAAATTGTGGGTGTCTTTATCAATTTTCGAGCCGATTTTTTTGCAAATGTTTATTTCTCAAGAATACATACAAAAATACAAAAAACCATAAAAAGTACAAAATCGAACACTATCAAAATAGAAAATCAAGCGCAATTTCGACACAAAAATGTGTCTATCATTATAGTCCATGTGAAATTCAGCGGTAGAAGAGTAAAATTTGGTCAAGCGTAAGCACAATTGACGTTTGACCTTGGGCGCATGTGTATGAAGACGTCTGTTGGTTGAGAAGATACGAAGTTAAAAGCTTGGTTTGGGCGGTCGTTCTATCAGCGCTCAAAGAGAGACGTAGGACTGGATAAACGCTTGATGATAGACGTACGCTACGCCCAAATAAAAAGTGTGCGTGTAGAGAACCGCATGGTGGGGCAAACGTTAAACCCCACGCCCATTAACATGCGTAATGATAAGTGGACACCTGGTACAACGAAATCCCTTTGTGCGACGGCTTCGTGTGACGAGTGGTGGGCGTTTATACAACCAAACTTCTATTAATTCAAGCATTTATACACACCGCCGCCTGGAGTATATATTAGTCTTAGATTAACTCAAATTAATTATCTCAAAAATTACTCAAATGAAAACTATAATTCAGAACATAATTGATGTATCTGTTTTAGATTTGTGTTTAGGTATGTGTCACTTACTTATTATCTAAGCTTAATCCTAAACAATCAACAGGAAGAGAAAATCTAAATCGACAAGGCTCCAACTTTAGTTTTCTCTCATATTTCAAGATTTTCGTTCTAACAAGAAATTAAAATTTTAAAACTACTTAGCTCATGGAATGAAAATATATAACCATTAGTGGTTTCAACTTTGAGACTTATAAACATGAATACATACAAGATGGCATACACGAAATGATTCACAATATAAACTTTCTCCCAGCAATTTCATTAAGTTCAAATGAACTAAACCCCTTTCCCATTAATAAGGGCATGAGGAGCTACTAACTAATAAGTACTGCATTTGAGGAGACCACTTATATGTACACCCACTACATGCGGACTCTACATTAACACTCCCAAACAGGCGGACTCTACATTAACGCCCAAGACATGCGGTGATAAGTGCATATTTTATCTATATTTTGATAGTTATTTCATGCACTTATTTACTATATTTATTGTGAATTATTTCATATTACGTTTGTTTTTATTTATTTATCTTTTAGTAGGTGGAATCATCCAAAAGAAGTGAATTGGCACATAATTGTGCAAAGAAAAGAAGTGTTGTAAAGGAAGAAGGGACAAATACCAAGTAGAACTTTTCCAAATCTATTATTTATTATCATCATCTCGTATAACACTAATAGACGAAGCCAACGGCGAAAGAACGGAGTCATTCCGACTCCGTATGAGAAAGTTACGGGCGTTCGAAGCAAGTCAAAGTTACCAAATTTATCGAAGCACAAACTTATTAAAGGCACCCGTCAATATGTTAAAGGGATGCCAATTGAATAGTGTTATATGTACCAACCAATATGTTAAGGGGAACCTTCGTCTTCCTCTTTTGTCAGTTCACAACGAGAAAGTCAAAGAGTAGAGGAGAATCAATGGTGAGCTGGTGATGGTTCGAATTGATCACGATGGTGATGAAGCTGGTTCGATGGAGATTGAGAACTAGAGATCGAATGGTTGGAGCTAGTTTTTCTCGATGGTTGATGATGGTAGTTGTTGAGTCTTTGATTGATCGGCAGTTGATGAAGTCCCTTGATAGTTGACGGATCAAACAAAGTTGGATGTGATGGCTCGGTAAAGGGGATGATGGCAGTGAAGATAAAACAAAGGAAGATGGAAATAGAGCTATGATCGATCAGTATTTTTTTCCATTGGAGCTCGAAGTTATCTTGATGTATTGATGAACACTAATGGCAGATGCTGGTAGTGATATGATTGTTGTTGATGATAATTTTGAAGATGGAATGAAGTCGTGAGTGGTTGATGATGATGATTAGTTTGCTGCCATGATTGAGCTCGAGTTGGACTAATAGTGAGGTTGTCGATGATGAATTCAGTGAGTAGAATTGGTGGTGGGTTTGCTGTGATGCAATGGTGATGGTAATCGATTGAGTTATTCTGCCATTAATGAAGCTTTCTGGCAGTGAGACAAGCAAGGAACTTGTGCTCCTGTTGGTGATTAACTCGAACTGAGTTTGTTGATGGAAGATGGAATCAAGATGGTTGGTTCATGGTAGAGAGAAGAAACTTAAATATGTGGTTGGGTTGGAGCTGTTAGTAGTAGTGATGGTGATAGTAGTTACAACAATTGATACGTTTAACAGAATGAAGATGAGAAAGTATGTGAAGTGTTGTTATTCGCCGAGAAGAAGAGAAGTAAAGCTCGAGATAAAAACAGGTAGATATTTGGTCGAGTTTCACAGAACTCAGATGAAAAGAATCTGCATAATGGGTGACCCATCGAGAAAACCTGGGCAAAAAAATAAGAAGTAAAAATTTTCTCGATGGGATGATCCATCGAGAAAATGCAATTCACGTGAAAATTTGGGCTGGATTATTGCAAAGCCCATCAGGACTATTTGGGCGTGAACTAGATGTTTTGCACGAATTTGGCTTGGCTAAGACCTATTTTTGGCATACTTAGATGTTTTGAAAACTTATTTCGACCGGGATTCGGGCACGGGCACCTCTACAACTTGGGACACCTATTTAAGAGACTCTTCTAATTATTTTTAAGAATCAATTCTTTTATCAAGCTTTTGGAGATAAGAACACAATAGGAAAAATCTAGGGTTTTGGAGCGTTTTCATCACAGTAACTATTTCTTTTCTACTTTATCATACTTATACCATGGATTTTACTACATCCATGAGTAGCTAAACTTCTTACTGATTGAGGATGAATTTTAAGTTCTAAATATGATTTGAGTTATTATATGAATCTATTTTGAGTTCTTCACATGATTATCATTTGTTTATATTATAAAGAATGTTTATGATTGATTGATAGATTGTTTAGGTGGACAACTGAATTAATTTTTTGATTTATTCTATTGCTAGTATTGAGTTGTGAGATAAGTAATCTTCCATTGACTCGTACACAAGTAGAGAACACGAGACCTTGCAGAGGGATTCTGGGGAACAATTGTGTGTATGAACAACACTATTAAGTGGGCTTTGATCTAAGAGTCTAACTGCTAGAATTAACCTATAAGTTCAGAAAACATAAGACATTCGACCAAATTACACCCTGAGTGACCTAATACTAGGTGGTTAGGACGAATAGAATCTGGTAGGCGAGAACTTCTGTATCCAGTGATATAAGGAATTTCGGGGATAACATTGATCTAGCTGTTATTCTATGATTGGTGATAATATCTGATTAACAATGAGAAGATGAATATATTAACTTGATGATTGTTTAGTAACGGAGAAGGATTCATCGATCATATATTTCTCTATTCCTTACAACTTTATTTTTAATCGCTTTCTTATTTACTTTGTTGAAAACCTAAAACAAAACCCCCCTTTATGACACTTTAAGCAACTTAAACACCTCGCTCCTCGTGGGAACGAACTTGACTTCCATTATATTATTCTTTAATTGAGTGGAAATAAGATCACTAATTTGATTGCACCTACGACATGCATCAAATTTTGGTGTCGCTTCCGAGGAACAGCTGGTTTTAGTTGTTATTTATTTCCGTTTATTTTTGTTTTTAGGTTTATCTCTAGTTTTTAACTTTGTTTTCTAGATATTTTTGATTTTCAGGTATAATCTCTTTAGTGAATGCTTAAAGAGCGGAAACCAAGTCCCATTGGTATACGTCTTCGATCAGGCACTTTACTAAAAAAGAACTTTGTTCGAGCAGTTAACACACCCCTTCCTCCTAGTTCTTCACCAAGTGACTTTTCAGATTTGAATAAAGAGGAAGATCACCTAGAAGACATGGGTGGTCCTCAACCTCCTGAGAAGAATCTACGAGAGTTGACAACTTCATGCTTCGATTCACAACCATTGTGTATTACTCTAACTGACACAGTGGAGCTGAATTCGAATCTTATTCACCATTTGCCGAAGTTCAAGGGACTTCCAGGCGAAGATCCAAACCGTCATCTTCAAGTATTTCATCACAAGATGACAAATCTTAGTCAAGGTACCGAAGACAGTGATAAAACTATGCTGCAAGCCTTTCTATTTTCTTTAATAGATCTATCCGAAGAGTGGTTGTATTACCTTCCTCCAGGGAGTGTTACAACATGGGCTGAGATGAAAAAACTATTACTACAGAAGTATTTCCCTGCTTCTAAGGCAGTCGTTGTTAGTAAAGAGATTAATAGCATTTTATAGATTACCATGGAGTCTCTTCATGAATATTGGGAGAGGTACAAAAGGTTATTGGCAAGTTTTCATCACCATAACATATCCTCAACACTTATCATTCAGTACTTCTATGAAAGATTACTTCCAGAGCATAGGAATTTGATTGATGCAGCCACTGGTGGTTCACTTATTGAAAGACAATCTCGCAGGCAACTAGTTGGATTGAGAGTATGGTCTCGAATGCACAACAATTTTATACAAAAAACGACTCAAATATTAGAAGAGTTAGCGAGATATGAGAGTCTTCAAATACAAAACATTGGTTGAGTACCATTGAAAATGCAATTCATCGTAAAACTTCTGTAGTTGCTCCACCATACCAAGAGGAGGCCGAGGTCAATGCTTTATACCATAATCCAAGGCCGAGGTATGATCTCTATTCTAATACTTACAATCTCGGCTGGAAAGATCACTCGAATTTCAGTTATGAAAACAAGCAAGCTGCAGCTCCTAATCCGTATGTAGTACAAGGTGGCTTTTAATAACCACAATTTCATCCATAATCACAACCTCAAGTTCCTAAGGAGGACACATCTGAGAAGATGATCACCATGATGCAAGGTCTCTCATCTATGTTCCAACAAAGTCAGCAGAAGAACGAATCGGCTATCAAAGACTTACAGACTCAAGTGGGGCAATTGGAAACTGATGTGAATATACTCAAGGCACAAGCATCAAGAAATCTTCCATCAAAACCTTCTGTGAATCCGAGAGAACACGTTAATACAGTGACCTTAAGAAGTGGAAGGAAAGTTGAAGAACCACAACAACAAGAGAAGGTTAGTGGTGACTTAGAAAAGGAAGTAAAGGAAGAAACCATGCCAAAGGAAAATCCAATCTCAACCTGCCAACCTAAGGACACGGTTCCTAGCTTTACCATATCACTTCCTTTTCCTAGTCGTTTTTCCAAGTCTAAGAAAGAAGCTCAAGATAAAGAGATCATGGATAGCTTCAATAAGGTGCAAATCAACATCCTATTTATTGAAGTCATCAAAACTATTCCTAGATATGCCAAGTTTTTGAAGGATTTGTGTACAAAGAAGGATAGGTTGATTCATAATAAAGTCATTAAGGTGGGCGAGAGTGCTACGGCTATGTTGTTGAAGAAGATGCCTGCAAAGTGTACAGATCCTGGAGGCTTTATGATGCCAATTACTATTGGTACTAAGAGGTTTTGAGCGTGCTTTACTTAATTTGGGAGCATCCATAAGTGTTATGTCAGCCGATATTTATGATTATTTGAATCTTGTACCTTTAAAAGAGACATGGATTACTATTCAATTAGCAAACAAGTCCAACATATATCCTAAGGGACTCCTGGAGGACGTGTTCGTTCAAGTGAATGAGTTAATCTTTTCGGTTGATTTCTATATTGTGGATATGAAGAATGGAGAAAATAGTTCATCAACTTCATTACTTCTTGGGAGACTGTTTAGAAAACTGCAAAAACGAAGATTGATGCTGATAGTGGTACACTCACTATGGAATTTAATAAGGATATTATTTTCTTCAACATATTTGAAGCCATGCGTTATCCTAGTGATGTTCACTCCGCTTTCTCTATCGATGTTATTGGTTCGCTAGCACAACAAATGTTTGATTTGAACAGTGAAGATAAACTTGGATTTGTCTTGCTTAATATCATTGAATTGGACGTTCATGGGCATCCAAACTTGGATATTGAATTAGCCAAAGATATAGTGGAGATGTGTGGTGCCTTGACGACATTACATGAAGCTAAAACGGGTAATATTTCTTATATTTCTTTACCCGCAATTGATAAGGTTCCTTTACCTTCTATTGTGAAGGCACCTAAACTTGAATTGAAGCCTCTTCCCGATCACTTAAAGTATGCTTACTTGGGTGATAAAGAAGAGCTTCCGGTGATCATTGCAAAGAACCTCACTAACATACAAGAAGAACGTCTACTTAGGGTTCTGAAAGAGCACAAAATGGCCATTGGATGGGCAATTGCTGACATCAAAGGCATTAATACATCAATGTGCATGCATAGAATCCTTATAGAAGATTATGTCAAGCCGGTACGTGATGCTCAGCATAGGCTTAATCCCCCAACGATGGAGGTCGTAAAGAAAGATATCCTCAAATTACTAAGTGTGGTGTGGTTTACCCAATTTCTAACAGCAAATGGGTTAGTCCGGTACAGGTGGTACCAAGGAAGTCTGGTGTTACCGTTGGCAGAAATCAAGATGATGAACGTGTTCCTACAAGAGTTCAAATATGATGGAGAATATGCATAGACTACATAAAGCTTAATGTCGTAACCAGAAAGGATCACTTTCCATTGCCTTTCATTGATCAGATGTTAGATAGGTTAACAGTACATTCATATTATTGCTTTTTGGACGGTTATTCGGGGTACAATCAAATTGTTATTACACCGGAGGATCAAGAGAAAACTATTTTTACTTGTCCTTTTGGTACGTTTGCCTATAGAAGGATGTCGTTTGGTCTTTGCAATGCGCCTGCTACTTTTCATATATGTATGGTTAATATATTTTCTGATTATGTGGAACGCACCATTGAGGTATTTATGGATGATTTTAGTGTTTATGGTGATACATTTGATATTTGCTTAGAAAATCTTGAACTTGTGCTAAAAAGATGAATAAACACTAATCTTGTTCTTAACTGGGAGAAATATCACTTTATGGTGAACCATGGTATAATGCTCGGTCACATTTTATCCTCTCGAGGGCTCAAAGTAGACAAAACAAAGATAGACTTAATAAGAAACTTACAATACCCCACTTCGGTGAGGAAGATTCGCTCGTTTCTTGGTCATGCAGGTTTTTACAGGCGGTTTATCAAAGATTTTTCCAAAATCTCAATGGCAATGTGCAAATTATTGCAAAAAAAAAGCTACCTTTAACTTCAACCAGGAGCGTAAGGATGCCTATGATAGGCTTAAAGAGTTGTTGACTACTGCACCAATTATTAAGTCACCTTACTGGAGTTTTCCATTCGAGTTGATGTGTGATGCAAGTGATTATGCAGTCGAAGCTTTTTTAGGTCAGAAAGTGGACAAGCGGTCACACATGATTTATTATACATCTAGGACCTTAAACGATGCACAAATCAACTATTCTACCATGGAGAAAGAGTTGTTGGCTATAGTTTTTGCATTAGAAAAATTCAGATCTTATTTGGTGGATACCAAGGTTGTTGTTTATTCTGACCATACAACACTTAGGTACCTACTCAAGAAGAAAGAAGCTAAGCCAAGACTTATACGTTGGATTTTGTTGTTGCAAGAATTTGACATAGAAATTAGAGACAAGAAAGGTGTTGAGAATACTGTTGCTGATCATCTTGTAGACTTGTTATTTCTGAAGAGGACCTTCTCTTATAGGATAGTTTTCCGGATGAACAACTTTTCTCAATAGAAGATTCAACACCTTGGTACGCTGATATAGTTAACTACTTGGTTACGAGGCAGGTACCTAATACCATGTCTAGTTCTCAAAAGATGAAGCTTAAAAAGATACCCAAGCAGTATGTATGGGATGGGCCCTACTTGTGGAAACACTCTACTGATCAAATTATCCGCAGGTACGTACTTGACTCTGAATTTCAATCCATTCTATCTTTATTTCATTCTTATGTATGTGGTGGACATTTTGGTTCTAAATGTACCGCTCTCAAGGTTCTTGAGAGTGGCTTTTATTGGCCCACCCTATTTGAGGATGCATATACTTTTTGCAAATCTTGTGATAGATGTCAACAAACGGGCAATCTAGGTGCTCGAAATCAAATGCTACTCACACCGATTTTTGCTGTAGAAATATTCGATGTGGGGAATGGATTTTATGGGCCCTTTGTTAATTTGTATGGAAAATTTTATATACTTCTTGTTGTGGATTATGTTCGAAATGGGTGGAAGCTAAAGCCACCCCTACTAATGATTCTCAAGTTGTTTGTGAGTTTGTGAAGGAAAATATTTTCACTAGACATGGCACACCACGTGTGGTTATTATTGACGGAGGTTCACACTTTCGAAAATCCTTCCATGCTCTCCTCAAGAAGTACAACATTACTCACAAGATAGGTACGCCATATCACCCACAAACTAGTGGGCAAGTTAAAATTTTAAATCGTAAGATTAAGTATATTCTAGAGAAAATCATCAATAATATACGAAAAGATTGGAGTTTGAAACTCAATGATGCATTATGGACGTATAAAACGGCATACAAGACACCGATTGGTATATCTCCATATCGGTTGGTTTATGGCAAAGCTTGTCATCTCCCAGTTAAACTAGAACATAAGGCTTTATGGGCGATAAAGATGTGCAACATGGAGTATGATGAAGCGGGGAAACAAAGGAAACTATAAATTAATGAGCTAGAGGAGATTCATAATGATGCTTACGAGAGTTCTTACATATACAAGGATAAGACTAAACTTTTCCATGATAAGATAATTTCTCGAAAGAATTTTGTTATGGGACAGAAAGTTCTTTTATTTTATTCTCGTCTTAAACTATTTCCTGGAAAGCTAAGGTCCCGCTGGATTGGACCGTATATTGTTACTAATGTTTTTCCTCATGGTGCAGTTGAGATTACTAGTCTCCGAGATGGGACAGTTTCCAAGGTAAATGGCCATAGATTAAAGTCATACTACGAAAACATCGCTTATGTGGATGTAGATGTGCTTGAGTTTAGCAATTTGCTCCCTCTGGAGGAGTAATACGGGCGAGTAGAGAGTCGGGTTGACGACTTTAAACCAAGCGTTGCATGGGCGGAAACCTATTGGTTTTGTATTTCTATCTCTATCTTTTGTTTTTTTTTATTAGTTTTTCATATCATTATAGGATTTCCCACCTTGATTTTACATTGGAGGAGTTAATTTACATTGAGGACAATATAAAGTTTAAGTGTGAGGGAATGGTTAAGCATATAGATTTTTAGTATTCACTTTTGTATGTAGAATTTTTAAACTTTTTGTACATATTTGCATGAAAACCTCCAACTTTTAAAATATTTTAGAGTTACTTAATATATTTCTAGCTAAGATTACATACGGAGTTCTCACCGAAATAATTGAACTTAGAAGTAATAGAGAACGACATTCAGAGTTCTTAGTTGTTGAGAGGCACGAGCTGAAAAAAATGGACAGCAACCGCCAGTAGAGAATACAATATTTAAGAAGTTGATCATTCAATACCCATGAGTGAAGCAAAATACCTTCAATTCTTTGTAGTTGTCTAAAAATTATCCGTTTAGAGTATTTCATCTGCGCAAACTCCGGGTAGAATGATGATCTACCTAATTCACACCAATTTCAGCACTACTTTTTGATCTCTTGAGTGTTATTTCTATCAATCATGAGGGTGTCATCAGAATTGCTAACTCTATCTTGTAGTCTTGTTTGTAGTTGGCATCATTCTCTCGACAACAACAGGTCCATAGAAATACCATTAGCATCAACAAGTGGAGCGACATCAAAATTACAAAGAAAGTTGAATACAGTCAAGGTTTACAAGCAACGGTACAAGAAAGAACAAATTTTATATTCAAGTAAAGCAACAATACAATGAGCAGAATTTTATATACATGTTCAAGAACTATGTACAAGAGCTAAGGAAAGCAAAAGATGAGAGTTACTAAAGTTTATGATATCGAGACAATACAAGTTGTAAAGAATCAAGTGGTAAAATCCTTATCCCATGACCATAGTAGTTTCATTGTTTATTTTATTTTTAGTTTGTAATTTATTTATAAAAAAACGAAAACGAAAATTAAAATGTATATATATATATACATATATATCGTATAATGTTTGTTTGTTTTTATATTCATTCAATACGGCTGGGGGCGGGGGGGGAAGAAATAAATGAAGAAGTTTCAAACAACGAGGAATTGAAAAAAAAAAGTTACAATTATCAAGGTTCTACGAAGTTCAAGAGTTCATCATCAATGGTTGAAGACCGAAAACTGAAGACGTTGTTATTGGATGCTGTGAGGGTGGTGTTGATTGTGAATCAGATGAGAAGGTAAGTAAGCGTTCCCATCCTTACATAGTGGTTGATTTCCCTTCTTAAAGGTCGCCAGAAAAAAAAGAGGTTCTTTTTCGTCCCACATCCTATGGGATGACATTTTCATATAATTCGGAAGGTTACCTTTCCTTCCCACTGTTCAACGTGTGTAGGATTTCTATCTTCACTCTTTCCTGCACACATGGGAGAACCATAAAGTGCGTCATTTGAGTGGCAAGTTCATAAAACCCTATTGGGAAGGCATAATTCTAATTCGGTCACTCTTGAACCAGGATTCTTTCATATGATGGTTTTCTCCTAACTCAAGAGATAAACATGAGAATAGTGTTATTTATACTTCTAACTTCTTATTTTTAGTGTGCAGAAACTTTATTTCTTCGTAGCTCTCTGGATGCATGTGCTCTGGAACGTTTGGAAGTTGGAAATTAGGTTTTGTGGGTATACCTCTTGTAAACCCTCACGAGACTATAACTCGTCCACTAGGGACACCTAGGGGTTTAAAGGCTTGTTACATATGCAAAGTGTAATCGTATCCTCAAAGAAATGGAGTTATTGTATTTTAGTTAGATTAGTTTAAGATATATAGTTTGCTCGAGGATTAGCAAAAGCTAAGTGTGGGGGAATTTTGATAAGTGTATATTTTCTCTATATTTTGATCGTCATTTCATGCACTTATTAACTAGATTTATTGTGAATTATTGTATATTATGTTTGTTTTTATTTATTTATCTTTTAGTAGGTGGAATCATCCAAAAGAAGTGAATCGACACATAATTGTGCAAAGAAAAGAAGTGCTGCAAAGGAAGAAGGGCCAAATACCAAGCGTAACTTGTCCAAATCTATTATTTCTTGTCATCATCTCGTAGAGCACGAAGAGACGAAGCCAACGGCGAAAGAACGAAGTCATTCCGACTCCGTATGAGAAAGTTACGGGCGTTTGAAGCAAGTCAAAGTTACAAAAGTTGTCGAACCACAAACTTATTAAAGGCACCCGTCAATATGTTAAAGGACTACCAATTGAATAGTGTTATATGTACCAACCAATATGTTAAGGGGAACCTTCATCCTCCTCTTTTGTCAGTTCACAACGAGAAAGTCAGAGAGTAGAGGAGAATCAATGGTGAGCTGGTGAAGGTTCGAATTGATCACGATGGTGATGAAGCTGGTTCTATGGAGATTGAGAACTAGAGATCGAATGGTTGGAGCTAGTTTTTATCAATGGTTGATGATGGTAGTTGTTGAGTCGTTGATTGATCGACATTTGATGAAGTCTTTTGATAGTTGACGGAGCAAACAGAGTTGGCTGTGATGGCTCGGTAGAGGGGATGATGGCAGTGAAGATAAAAAAGAAGAAGATGGAAATAGAGTTGTGATCGATGAGTATTTTCTTCCATTGGAGCTCGAAGTTATATAGAGGTATTGATGAACACTAATGCCAGATCCTGGTAGTGATATGATTGTTGTTGATGATGATTTCGAATATGATATGAAGTCGTGACTGGTTGATGATGATGATTAGTTTGCTGACATGATTGAGCTCGAGTTGGACTAATAGTGAGGTTGTCGATGATGAATTCAGTGAGTAGAATTGGTGGTGGTTTGCTTTGATGCAATGGTGATGTGATAGATTGAGTTATTCTACCATTAGTGAAGCTTTCTGGAAGTGAGACTGTGAGGGTATTAAATCCCTAACTACACGTGTTCAAATACTATGGAAAGAGTATCAAAATATGATGGAACGAGAAGCACTGAAACAAAGCTTTTTGATAAGTACTGAAACTGACATCTGAAGCAGACAACACTTTTGCATGATCAACATGCTAGTTGCGGGAAAGCATGGAACACTGCACGAAACAAACAGTTTCGTTGCATGACTAACACACAAGTTGTGGGAAATCCTGACACTATAAAGGGATCTGACAAATGTCGATGCATGATGGACACGTCTAAGCTGTACAGGTTGCGGAACAAAAGAAACTAAAGCATGACAAGTCATTTTAAATGGCCACATGTCATACATGCCATAATTCAAATAAGACTGCAAAGTTCATCCAAATCCAGAAACAACAATTTGAGTACGAATCCGCAGAAGAGGTGCGGGATACCAAGCGAGAAACTAAGGGAAATACGAAGTACGCAAATCAAGTCTTACAGGAAATACAAATAAGTCTTGCGGGATAAACTTCGTTCCAAAGACTAGATAAGAACTAAGAGGTGAAAAGTTAGATTGGAGGGGCCCATGAAATTTGCTATAAATACCAAACTCTCAAACAGAAAGGGGACTGGAATTTTTTTAGAGAATTTGGCTAAAGGCATAGGATCAGGCAAAGAGTTTAGGTATGAGTATTGTGTTAATTATAATGTTAGTTCATTAATTCTTTGATATTTTCTTAATTCAAATTGTAGTTCATCCCCTTGTAACATATAATCATGAATAAAAATCATCCAAATCCTTTATCACCCGTGGATGTAGACAATTTGATTGTCGAACCATGTTAAATCATTGTGTTGATCCATGTATCAATTTCTTGTTTTAACTGTTATCATGTTTCGTCTTCATTATATGAGGATTGATTTGATTATGTTTCTGACTCTAATGGTTGTGATCCAAAGATCAGATTTTTGGTAGTCACAATTTGGCGCTAGAAACAGGGAGGTAGTGAAGAATTTATTCTACCTGTCCAAATTTTCATCTTTAAAATCTTGAATCTTGTTGTATTTGAAAACCCATTTTCTTACATATACTATGATTTTAAGTAATATGTCAAAATTTTACATATAATTTTTCTCCAAAACTTTTCAACTGATTGTATAGATTAAAATTGTATTGCAGCTATCTAGTTTCAATTTTTGCCAAAACATTAAAATAAGTTTTGAATTGAATTTCTAAACTTGCTTCTGATTTGTCTGCAAAAAATGATTTATTGAAAAGTTGTCTAGCTTATATATGATATATCAAATTTTAGCTAGATGTTTTCTATCAGTCAAATTGTTTATATATATACATATTGCGGATGTTAAAATGTTATGAAACACATGTCTCATTATCTGAACTCTTGTTAGAACATTGACAAAGAAACTTCTACGACAGCACAAGATTGAACAAAGAAGATATTATAATATTCCCAAAGAAATTACATAAATGGAAACAATTTCAAATAGAACCGTACAAGAACAAGATGTTGATACAAGAAATTTGGGAAATCAGACAATATAGACTCTTCCAGAAAGAGAAATAGTAGAGGAATCCCAAGGACCACAACCCTTGGATGCTCAGGAAAACATTCCAGTTAATCAATCAATTAACCATCCACATGAAGAAGCATCACAGAACAGGTTGACCCCATTAATCAAATACTTGAATAAATGAGTGAAATGCACAAGGTTCAAAAAACTTGTACAGAAAAAATTGCTCTCTTAACCCAAGAAAATCATATGCTTAGAAATAAAGTCCAACAAGATGCGGAAGCATCAGTTACCCGGATACAGGGGCAAGAAGTAAGCTCAAACAGGTCTGCAAAAAGTAAAGCAAGGATTAATAAAGATCAAAGAGTGATGGTAATGGAACCCGCACATGACATATGTTTTCATTCAAAACAAAACAAGATAAATCAACGGTATGAACCTGATGGACTATATTTTGATGATTCAGAGCCGCAAAACAACAAATGGCAAAAATATTTCGAGGACTTGAAACAAATGAGAGAAGAAATCAAAACTTTAAAAAATAAACAGGAGGGAAGACGACTTGAAGAAGTGCTAAGAGAGGCAAGTAGAACACCATTGGCCTCACACTTTGCGCATGCGTCTATTCCGCATAAATGCAATCTTCCCGTCTTTGAATGTTATGATGGGACAAAGGATCCAGCGGCTCACTTAAAATATTACAACCGCAATATGACCCGTTGGGAACAGAATGATACTATTGTGTATCGATATTTTCCTTCAAATTTGAAAGGGTCAGCATTAACATGGTATGATAATTTACCAGAAGGGTCAATACATTCTACGCACAATTGACCTGTAATTTTTTGGAAACGTACATGTATAATAAACCCGCAAACGCTGGGATGGACAAGCTCTTTGCCCTTGTGTCTTGGACATATGAGACTATCCGAGACTACACAGATCGATGGCAGGCGATCTGTCAAGCAATAGGAAATGTTAATCCAGAAATTTCTATTAATCGCTACAAATGGGGAATAGCCAACCGCATGAGCCCACTCTTTGTAGATATTCATGGAGAGAATCCGAAAACCGAAGGAGATCTCAGGGTGATTATCAAAAAATATGCAAGGTTGCAGGATATTCAAAAACAACATCCAAGAATAATTTCCCAACATGGAAAATTTTGTGGAACCATCAATAAGTTCCGGAAAGCGGGCTGCGGGAGAAAATCTCTATATTGAATTCAAGCGAGGTAGAGCGGATGAGGAAAGAAGGTTCAATCGGCAATCTGAAGATCAGGCTTTTACTAAACTCAATGCCTCATATCCATAAATTCTAAATACAATCAAGAATAGGCAAGATTTTGAATGGCCATGGACAAAAGGAAAGCAACCATCATACACACAGGGTTCAAAAGATTATTGTGAATAACATTGCTTTCATGGCCATCCCACAAGCAGATGCAAGAATTTAAAATTGCAAGTCCAAAAATTAATTGATGCGGGAGAGCTGAAAGAATTTCTTTATTTACCCAGTCCTCCACCAAGGCTCAACATGGGAAAAACTGTAAATATTCCACAGAATAACCAAACCATCAATATGATTTCTTATACCGAGTCAAGTCAATCATCAATGAACGCAACCATTGATAAGAAGATGCGTAAAAGAGTTCACATACATGAAGTTTTCAAAGTTGCGGGAAGAGTCACAGAAACATGAGAGGAATGGATGGCTTCCCCATTAAATTTTTCAGCGGACGAAGTTGATCAAGAAATCGAAACACACAATGATCCGCTGGTGCTCACTTTACCAGTGTTTGGGTGGAATGTGAAAAAGATCCCTATGGATGGGGGAAGTTCCCTTAATGTATTATTTTATGACGCATTCCAAAAAGTGGTATTAAAGGACGATCAACTTACACCTTCTTACTACATTATTTATGGGTTTAATGGGATAACATCAAAGCCAAAAGGAGAAATTTTACTTGATGTTATGGCAGGACCAATAAGCATTTTGACTAAATTTAGTGTAGTAGAGGCAGCATCTCCTTATAATGCCATCATTGGTAGACATTGGGTCCACCAATTGAAAGGAGTGACCTCAACATATCATCAGTACTTGCGATTCCCAACACCACAAGGAGAAATAAAAATAAAGGGGGATCAGAATGTTGCAAGATCTTGCATCCTCGCAGAAATTTACATGAATGAGGAACGAGCTCAACAGCAGCAAGAGAAAAATAAAAAACGAAAAATAAAAGCCAAAGAAGAAGCAATAAATCAATATTTGATTGAGACTGCGGGAAGAGGGTCAGTAAATGAAACAAATAAAGATACTCCTTCGGAGAAAAACATAACAAAAATTGACAGGGGCAGTATTCCAAAATAACAATTAAAGGGAGCTCCCACACTTTTAGGAGCTCCCAAATCCACTTTTTCAGCAGTTGAAGAAACAAAAAATGTCAATATAGGAACAGAAGAAGCTCCGAAAATAATCAAGATTGGAACATTAATGGAATCAGAAAGGGAACATGATTTGGTCAATCTACTAGATTATGTGGATATTTTCGCATGAAAAATGGAAGATATGCCAGACATTGATCCATATATCAATTTCTTGTTCTAACTGTTATCATGTTTCGCCTTCATTATAAGAGGATTGATTTGATTATGTTTCTGACTCTAATGGTTATGATCCAAAGATCAGATTTTTGGTAGTCACAGAGACAAGGAAGGAACTTGTGCTCCTGTTGGTGATTAACTCGAACAGATTTTGTTGATGGAAGATGGAATCAAGATGGTTTGTTCATGGCAGAAGAAACTTAAATTTGTGGCTGGGTTGGAGCTGTTAGTAGTAGTGCTGGTGATAGTAGTTACAATGATCGATGGGTTTAACAAAATGAAGATGAGAAAGTCTGTGAAGTGTTGTTATTGGCAGAGAAGAAGAGAAGTAGAGCTCGAGATAAATACAGATAGATATTTGGTCGAGTTTCACAGAACTCAGATAAAAAGAATCTGCGGGATGGGTGACTCATCGAGAAAACCTGGGCAAAAAAAAGTCAGAAGTAAAAATTTTTCTCGATGGGATGATCCATCGAGAAAATACAATTCACGTGAAAATTTGGGCTGGATTATTGCAAGCCCATTATGATAGCGTTCTTTGTAATTTAAAAGGAAATGCAAAGACCATTTTGTTGTATTACAGAATATGAGCTTTCAAGTTGAATCCGTTGAAAGAAAGAAAAAATAAAGGGAATTTTGAGAAAGTGCTCCCAACTCAAAAACTGTCTTAGCCCAGTACCCCCGAAATTAAAAAAAATTCGTATCGTATCTACCCTAGAGTTTGTTTTTCCGTCTGGTCCACAAAATTTGGTTAGAGTTTGCTTTTCCGTCTGGTCCACAAAATTTGGTTAATATATGTTTACCAGGTCCAGAAATTGATCAAAATTGTATCCTTGGTCACTATGACTTGTCGAGATATACAAGTGAATCATTTCTCAAAATTAGTTTTAGGGTTTCAAAAAAGGGAGAGAACGAAGGCGATAGCGAACCCAATCCAATCGAGTGAAATCGAGAGACAATAACTGATTTCTTATATTTTTTACTTTATTTGATAATCATGTAAAACGAGAAGACGAAGGAAAACGAGAAGAAGAAGAAAAGAAGCCTATTTCCATGTGAGATCTATAAAACCCTAGCTTGATTTATTTTTTTTTACTTTAATTGATGATGATTTTTTGGAACTGCATGATGTGTTAAAGTGTTTTTTTTTCACCTTTATTTGTTTAATAAAGTTAGGGTTTGTAACTTTATACAATATGAACAACAAATTACAGGGTTTTACTATTATTTTATGTCTGTGATGAATCTTTGTAGAGTTTGGCTGGTGGTGATGTTTTAATGGGGAAATGCTAGTTTCCCCGATTCTTCTCCCGAATATTTTCCCGAATAGGGGATCTAATGGTCCTTATCCAAACTCTCTATCATTGGGATGGTAAAAGATAAAGGTGGGTCATTCTTTTTATCTCAGTCGGGAGAATCTTCGGGAAAAAATCTTCGGGAAAACTAGCATTTCCGTCTACCAGAACCTCAGAATTTGGACAACCTACTTACATATGCACCTCTTCAAATTATCGTGCTTCCGTTATTTTCTTGCAAGAACACTACCATACTTCGATGGGAACTTTTACTAACAACCGACAATATTAACTGTAATCGGATATTATACATAATTTATATCGCAATTACCATATTTACGTTGGAATCCGACCAATGACACTTACACCCAATGCGGGAGTAGTCTAGATACAGGACATGCACTATTGCAAAATACCTAAATAAGTTAAGACTAGTGATGCACCACGGGCTCAGATTGGACGTCCCAAATAATTCATATCGGTTGTCCTAAAATCATCCGGTTTTAGTTGTCGCAAATCATATAAGAAGAGATTTGTATTATGTACAGAACGAAGTAACATGTTTATTATTTTCTCTTTGGTAATTACATGGATTAATAAAAAAAGAAGCTTGATATAGGGGCTCCCATATCAATAGAGGGGCTCCCAGTTGAGCCGAGGTGACCCAATTTTACGATAAGGGATGTCCTAGGGGGTAAAGTTAAATGTCCATTTTACCCTTATACCAATTAAAACTTAAACTCTTTTAAAAAAAATCATAACTTTTAAAAACTTAAACAAAAGAAAACCTATCAAAACCCAACCGTAATCTCCCTCGATTCATCGGCGATTCGTAAAATTCATCGACGATTAAACTCAACTCAACAATTCGAGATGAAGAAGCATACTAAAGGCGTTCAAGGTAGCAGTGATGGCAATCAACCCTGCTCCTTTCAACCTAATCAAGAGATTGAACAAGAAATCGACAGTGACAAGCAAAATCAAGCACCGAAAAGTCCAACAATGGTGTATCTAAGGTATTGTAGAAAACCCATGTATTCTTAGAACTTGTAATTGATTTATTCGCATGTTTGATCATGATTTTGGGCAAAAAATGTTGCACACAGTTGATATTACGGTTGGGTCTGTGTCAAAACCCAACCGTAATATTTCATGTTCTTGAGTATTACGGTTGGGTTATTTTCAATACCCAACCGTAAACCAAAGGGAAGAAGATGAATAGTTCTGGATATTACGGTTGGGTTTCAATAGATAACCCAACCGTAACTAATTTGCGCCAATTTTTAAAAACAACTTACGGTTGGGTTTGTAGAAAATCCCAACCGTAACAAAGAGCGTCCATAAAAATTTGGTTTGAGTATTACGGTTGGGTTTTTTCTTAAAACCTAACCGTAACATATGGACCACCTTTTGTACTTATATTTTTACGGTTAGGTTTTGAGGAAAACCCAACCGTAATTCATATGTAGCCTGATGTGCACATCAGCTACATGTGAGTTACGGTTGGGTTTTTCTCAAAACCTAACCGTAAAGTATTGGAGAAAAATTACGGTTGGGTTTTGAGAAAAAACCCAACCGTAAATTTTCCTGTGTAGTGAATATTTTTTTTGTTGAAGTTGAATTGCTTTCAAATTATCTAACTTGTATTGGTTGTGTGTTGTAGGAAGAATAAGAGGGGTAATAATTTAACACCTATTTCTCACACTCCAACCCCTCGCCACGGAAAGCATTTAGGGGTTCAGAAGAGAGGCGTGACCAAGACCCATAATCCCTCTTTTGAGGTAGGTGGTGGTAGTGTTCCTCAAATTGCAGAAGAGGAATATAATGTGTTTCAAGGCTTGGGTGATCTACCAACACCCAGAGGTTCTCTTGTGATTAGAGAACCACCACAAGAGCAACAACACGAAGAAGAAGAGGGGGACAGAGAAGAACATGTCCCTCAAGGCAAAGGTAAAGAAATTAGAAAAGAAAAGGCAAAGAAAAGGGTTGCCAAAGAAATTCCGAAAGAAAAGGTTGAACCTCAACTGTGGCCTAAGAAGAGGAATGAAGGACTATGTGGTGAGGCCCCAGACAAATCTGCAATATTATTTGGTTATCCCCATTCATGGGCTGCCAAAGTTGCAGCGACCAAGGTATTATTGTAATTAATTCTCTTATTCTGTAAAATTTTTGTTTTTTTAACTTTTGTAAGTAAAACAAATTTGTTTTTATTCTTTGTAGGATCATACACAGGCGATCAAGAAATTGGTTCGTCAAAGGGCTCAACATTGGCCCTTAACTGATGAATGTACTGCTGTACAACTTCTGGTAAATGGTACCGGGTTAGCTCCCGGAATTACACATTCAATGTGGGAGTATGACAGTGTCGTATGCGCAGCGTTCAGGGAACGTTATTGGCCTGAAACCGATACGTTTCATCTCCCATTCGGCGAGATGACTATAACGCCGGATGATGTCCAATCAATTTTTGGGCTGGAGGTGGAAGGTAAATCTGTGTTTGAGGGTTTTGACAACAACATGTCATGGAGTGATATTTATGCACTTGTCAAAGAAACACTTGGATGGGAGAAGACCGAAGCTGAAGTGGAATTTAAATTGGTGAGTGGAGATAAACCGGGGATGCCAAAGAAGAAAGGTCAAGCCATGAGCAAGAAAATATTGCTGCGGTCACTACGGGAGAAGTTTGGAGGGACCGCCAAGTTGGAAATGGCTGGGGTCGTCATAGATGACACCAGAGCCATTCGAACAGCCAGAGCTTATCTACTATATATGCTCGGCACCATCTTCTTTGGTGACAACTCGGGCAACAGGGTGAACGTCCAGTATCTACAATGGCTTCAGGGTGATCTCGGGATGACCCATCAGTACTCGTGGGGAACTGCCACCCTGGCCTACCTACTTGCTAACCTTCGAAAAGCTTCGAGGGTCAGGGAAACTGAGATTGCCGGTAATACCGGTCTGCTTCAGGTAATTTATTGTTTGAATTTGAATGTTCAATTTTAATTTATTTTTTTCTCATTTTCTTATATTAATATTAATTATCTTTATAGGCATGGGTATACGATCACTTTCCCAGACTGGCTCCTCAAACAAGCGTTGATGTTAATGGACCTACGGGAAAGAAATTCGTCTTCACCGGGACGCAGGCAAAATATAAAGAAGTACTCATAGCAAAGATGAGAACAGAAATTGATGCTTTCACGGTTGATGATGTTGTTTTCGACCCTTATGTGAAGATTAGCATAGAGGGTCATGGACATGTTGAGGATTTACGTGAATTGTCGGACGTGGCAGGCTACAACGGCCCTTTGTATCATCCTTTTGGGTACGT
Source organism: Papaver californicum (assembly GCA_023531435.1). Lineage (NCBI taxonomy): Eukaryota > Viridiplantae > Streptophyta > Magnoliopsida > Ranunculales > Papaveraceae > Papaver > Papaver californicum. Next base: position 870,641 of record JAJJMC010030977.1, read on the forward strand.
GATGTCCAACCCCCGCCGAACTCTCCGGCAATATGGATACGTCCAAACAACGGTGACACGCGAAATGTTTAAATTGTGTGTGAATGGGTCGATGATCGAAGGGCCAAACATCGTGCTAAACTATGAGCCGACGCCTTCAGTCGCGGTTTGGAATAACCGTACTGATCCGAAATACCAAGTCCAAAGGAATGAGTTAACTCCCTCTCCGGGCACAAAAGAGGCTGCAGAAGATTACTTGGAGTGGTATCGCCATTTTGGTCATCCAACTATCATCAACAATGATCCTGAGACTCTGGCAATCAACACAGGAGATGGTTTCTGGAAGAAGGCATATTTCAATTTGGTACGTACATTATTTTTGTTATTAATGTTTTTAAGATTTATTACGAAACACTCATCCTACTTTTATTTTCATATGTGAATAGAAAAAGAAAGCCGTTGCATTGGCGGACTCTATTAATCCATGCCTAAGCACAATTGATGTGAGGACGCCTGACCAACTCCAAGCTTTGATTAGGGAGGTTCATCATGAAGTTGAGGATGTGCAGCGGACTTTAAAGAGGAGTAGACCAGTCCAAGAGGCGCGACTAGAGATGCGAGTACTACTAAAAGAGAGCCCCAAGCATCGGATGAAGAGACACATGATGAAGCCGTGGGTGCGCAACGTAGTGCTCGTACTCGAGGCGGTCGTGCTGGAGCTCGTACTCGTGGCGGTTGTGCTCATCGTAATGTTATGAGCAAAAAAAGAGCTCGTCAAAGTCATCGACCTACCCCTCCTCCTTCTCCCTAACTCTATGTCTATGGATTTGTTTTGTATGTGTGAATTAGTTGTACCTTTAATGTGAAGTTAGATTTGAAGTTTGAATTTAACTTGCACGTGAAAATTTATTTGATTAATTAATTTGTTTAGTTGTACTCTTCTCAGACTCTTCTAGGCAAAACCCAACCGTAACACCTAAAAATGAAAATATTGCAGGTTTACGGTTGGGTTTTGCCTGGAAACACAACCGTAAATATGTCACATTTTAATACTACAGTTTTACGGTTGGGTTTTCATCCAAAACCCAACCGTAATATGAAAGAATAACTTTACGGTTGGGTTTTGGCTGAAAACGCAATCGTAAATATATGACCAGAACACATAATTTTCGTAGGATATTACGGTTGGGTTTTTAGCCAAAACCCAACCGTAAATTCTATTGGATAACTTTAAATATGATTCTCTAATTTGTTTGTTTTTCGTTTTTTCTTTGTTTGAATGACCCAATTTACCTTCAATCTAGTTAAAATGATTGAATAAGTTCAAATTTTTGATTTTGAAACCCTAATTTGACCTTAAAACTCAAAGCTACAAAGGTTGGTTACGGTTGGGTTTTGTCTTAAAAACCAACCGTAAATATAGAATCTCAAAAAATACCTTTCTAAAGATATTACGGTTGGGTTTTAGGACAAAACCCAACCGTAAAATCTATTTTTAGGAAAATTTTGGGTCGTTTTTGATTTTTTTTGGGGTTTTCAAATACAGCCGTTCAAACCTTGAACGACCCATTTTTCAAAATATAGCCGTTACACTTCTGGTTTATAAGTGAAATAGTTTAGTACATATCCAACCCATCCATTTTTTTAAAAAGTTAAACCTTTATGTTACAACAAATCTAGTACTCTAACATAGTGGAATATGGGTCAACCTGGGATTAAAAATCCAGATTTTTCTTTGGATGAAGATTTATGTATTTGCCGCAACTATGTATTATGTTTTCCAAAAAGAGGAGAAGAAAGAAGGCAAAGTGGTATAACGAGTCCGAGTTATTGGCAAACAATCCATGAAAACTTTTGTTCTGAAACCGGCAACCCTTTTAACCGTGATCACGTCAACTTGATTTGTCGATATAACACTATACACCGATACGTAGAAGAATTTATGGCATTAGTTCGTATTATTGGTCAACTACGACTTAGGGGTGAAACCGAAGATGAGGTGTTACAGAGATCTCTTGAAGAATGGAGGAGATGGAAAATATGGCCCTTTTTATACCTACCTCATTATCACATCCTAAAGGACTTTTTGCTCACTCGTAAACCTATTTATTAGTTCTTATGTAATGCCATTTAGGTTTGCTAGTGTTAATTTCAATTGTATCCCAGGTTACTTTAATGATTTCATGGGTTATAATGTGGTAAAAAAATTTGATATTTACATAAATTTTGTATTTTGACCCAATTTTGAGTGAATTGAAATTCCAAAAAAGGATTATCAATGATAATATTACAGTTGGGTTTTGAGTGCAAACCCAACCGTAAACCTTCCAGTTTTAAATTCACCCAGGTTTACGGTTGGGTTTGTACTCAAAACCCAACCGTAAAAGTGACAGTCTTACGGTTGGGTTTTGAGTACAAACCCAACCGTAAACCTGGGTGAATTTAAACTAAAAGGTTTACGGTTGGGTTTGCACTCAAAACCCAACCGTAATTTTATTATTATTGTGCACTGACTTGTTTACGGTTAGGTTTTCAGTGAAAACCCAACCGTAACCCTGGGGGAATTATATAGTGACACATATGATAGTACAAATTTTTCATTTCAAAAAACCAATATTCATATTATGATTCCTCCAACATACATATGATATTGTTACTACTAATATTAAATTAAGTATATTATGATTCCGACTCCGAGTCAGAAACAAATGATATGAATTGAAAGGTCGGGGAGGGTTTTAATGCCTTCCAGAGTTCGAAATTTTGCTCAAACCGGTGATACCAACCCTTGGCGATGTCACCGTCGTATCCATCCTGTAACGGGGGTAATGGACTTCCTTCTTTCAACTTGAGACCGACAAAATGGCAGTTCTGCACCAGCCCAATCACACATCTTCTATTAGCCAATTGTTCAACAAATGTTGATCTTGTTGGTGCAAATGTAAAACAATATCCATTTGAGATATAATGGATGACGCAATTGAAAGCGTTGGCGAGGATTTGGCCACATATTGGCATCCTCATCCAATACTCGCTAGTGCAATTCTTGTTGCCTATTAAACGCCTTTCGAACGCAATGAACTCCTCGTTTAACAACGCATCTTCATCTCTATATGCACACATCATTGGCTTGTATAAATCCGGGTAAGAGCGTAGTTCAACCGCTGACTTATGCCTTACATAAGTGACTTCGTCCATACCCAACCATGCTGCTCCGCTAAATGGTCCAACTTGTTCGATGAATACATGGTATCCACAATTACCATCACCGGCAACATCGTCGGTGGCCTTTATGTATGGACGAAAAAAAGCCGGAAACGATGACATATAATTTTCATAAATAATGTGCTCGGTTCGGACGATTTTGCCATTCTCATTTCTTGAAAAGTTTGATGGAAATTGCATCAATCCTCTTGCAATCCGGATCGTATATGGCTCTTCAACCACTAATATAATGGCTATAAGTTTTTCTTTTCTTCTTGCTAATTCCTTCATACTTACTCTTCTTGAGTTTGGGTGTAGAGGAACTTTTCCCTTGGCACCAAGATCAATTGTTGAACTTTCTTTAGTGGGAACCGCGGGACCTTTTCCTTTAATATCTACTACACTTGGCCCCCCTTGTTCCGTTTGAATTATTTTTCGTTGAGCATCATCCTCCTTCTCATCCTCTGCTTCATATTCATTTTGCAAATGCTCAAATGCAGAAGGGTTTCTTTTCTTTGATTCTTCATGAAATTCCCTAGCTTTTTTGCGTCCCACGGCCCTCGATTCTTTGGTAGAAGGCCTACCTTTTCTCTTCCCTCTAATTGGTTCCTTGACAGCGTACCTTGTGTGCGGAAACACAAAGTAACTCAACTTCGTCAACCAAATTTTCCTTTGTGCCTTATTTAATGTATCGTATTTGTTGGCTAAAGCCTTTCCAACGTGGGTCTCGGCAAACGATGCACCAAATTCTTGCTCGGCGATGGGTTCATCGAAAGACAATTGTTGCCAAAACGGATCAATATCTTCAATTGGATCACACCGTCTTCTTCGTACTTGGGCATCATATGCCGGCAGGGAAGTCCCAAACTTGACATGTTAGGACAAAAACACTCTTCTTCTTCGTGTAAGTTGCCCAATCTATAGTGCTTTACTTCGTACATTATCTTCTCAATAGCACAATGCGACACCTTATAAAAAATACTTTGGAGCAATGGTTCGTCCTTATAGCTGACGTGTTTTCTAGAAAGGCTTTTTTCAAAAGATTCCTTAACTCTGTCAAGGTCACGGAGAAAATAATCGTGCATGGCTTCGAAGACCGTAACAAACCCACCATTAGAATTATGAAGCTTCTTCTTCATTCTATTGTGAGATGACTCCACGGTACTTGTAGCTTGGTTGTCAAAGTGCCTATATTGGTTTGTGAACGCCGCTACAAACTTCTCTTTGTGGGGATTCAACCAATGGTCCATCAAATAGTTCACAACTTTTGGATAATTACTCCAATGCAAGCATAACATACGAACATTTTCTTCATAATCTTCCTTGGTGATAGACCATGTCAAAGCGTCCCATTCAGTTTGGAAACTAGCCCATTTTAGTTCTGCCAACTTGTCGTCCTCCTCGAATTTTTCTTTCGCCGTTTCTTGTTCTGATTCCGGCAATTTTTTAATTCTCTCCATCTCGCTTTTCTTTGTTGGCCGAATAATCGTTTTGCACTTGGTTTGAATATTGTTCCACAAGTGGAACGTGCAAAGAAGATGATGAGCATCTGGGAATACCCTTGCAATAGCATTCATCAAGCCTTGTTCTTTGTCGGTGATAATTACCTTAGGGGTATATCCTTCAACGTAGAATAATTTAATTTGTTCCAATGCCCACACATAGCTTTCTTCGAGCTCGTTTCTCAAGAAGCAAAAGGCAACACTAAACGGCGACTTGGTAGAAGTTTGGCCTACAACATTCAAAACCGGGAGCTCATACTTGTTAGTTTTGTACGTGCAATCCATCATAAGCACTTGATGGGAGCACCGTGCTAACTTTATAAACTCGGGATGAGCCAATATAATATGCTTAATTTCTTTATTCTCATCTTCTTCATGAAACATGGTGTAGTTTTTCGTCTCCCCCAAGTACAAAAGTTTTTGGATCGGGTCCCTTTCTTCCCATTTCTCACGCTTCAACTGTGCTTTGGCGTTGTATATTGTCTCCAACGTAGACACATTATTTGAGTCTTTTTTCTTCAAGTGCCCGAGTATATCACTGGGTTTCAAACGCTTATCCGTCATATCGTCTACGATGAGCTTTTCTTCCTTGGTAAGCCGGGCCATAGAAGGATGCGTTAACAAAGTCTCTGGTGGTAGGTGGTTGTGACGACCGCATACAACTGTAGACAAGAACCACTTATTCTCGTTGTTCTTACGAAATTGAAGCTTGAAAGGATATCCTGTCCTCTTAGTGTAAGTTTTTCGCTTGATCTTCGTCTTTGGTACATACTCAGTACCCTTCTTTGCATGTCTTGTGTATAGTCCACTACACTCACAAACCATTTGAAAGCGGTTGTGTTTTTGTTGGTTGTTACAAACAATCACACACTTGATGAGTTTCCCATGTTCTGTAGCCCACTTCTTTGCATCATCTTTTTTATCCCATGTCTACATGGTCCAAGAACAGAAAGTTAGGAGAAAAAAAATGGCATTATGACAATTGTCGAAAGGGATTAACAACTTATCTATAACCTACTAGGTCGTTCAAATAGTGATCCGTAGTATCTCTAGTTTCAATATCATGTGGAGGAGGCTGATCATTCATTGGTTGAGGTACAACCGCTACCTGAACAAAAAAGATCAAGGCCAAACGTCAGACAAAACACTAAAACCAATAAGTTTACGGTTGGGTTAGAAGCGTCACACCCAACCGTAAAAGCGTCCAACCCAACCGTAGAATCCACGGACCCAACCGTAATATAACAAAAATAGCCAAACCAATGTTACGGTTGGGTTTTCAGCCAAAACCCAACCGTAACAAGTGCAGTAAATACCCATGCACGTAATAAGTTACGGTTGGGTTTGTGGTCAAAACCCAACCGTAACACTGTGAAACACAACTTTTGACAAACACAAATGTATAGTTACGGTTGGGTTCTCAAGAAAACCCAACCGTAACTTATTAGGTGTAACAAAAAAAAAAACTATTATGCACCTCATTTCCTAAAATATCACCAAAAAATGTAAAAAGAGTTTAAGTTAGAATGATACCTGACTATTCTCACCGGTTGAATCTTCACTTTGACGATTACTATCTCCAATTGGTTTAGTTTCAGCATCACAACTTACACTTAAAACCTCTCTACCATCCAAATAATCATACATAGTTGGGTCTCCCTCAATGGGTATGTAGAATTTAGTTTGGGAATCATACAAGGATTCACCCTCCACAAATTTGCCACTAGAATCACTCATTTTGGGTTTTTCAAAATTTTGGGTTAAAACTCTCTTATCTCTCTTCCACTTTTCCCACCAACATAAAACAAATACAAGACTGATTTAAGCATAAAAAATGAAGAATATAGGAAATGGAGATGATCATTTACGGTTGGGTTTCAAGAAATAACCCAACCGTAAATACTTTTCCACTAAAAAACTTATGGTTACGGTTGGGTAAGATAATTAAACCCAACCGTAATATAATTTACAATAAAATAACATATTCGTTACGGTTAGGTTACGTTACAAAACCCAACCGTAAATGATCATCGCACTTAAACTAACATTAAAAATTACGGTTGGTTTCTAAGCCAAAACCCAACCGTGATATAATTTGAACAAAAAGCACATATTTGTTACGGTTGGGTTTCAAGGCAAAACCCAACCGTAAATTATTCCTGAATAGTCACAAAAAATTTACAATTCCAACGGGTTTTTTTTTCAAAATCTAGCCGTTGGGAATTTTTTCCCTATAAAAGAAAACATTTCCTTTTATATTTCTCAGTATTCTTTATCCCTTTCATTCTCATTATAATAATTCTAGACTTTCCAACTCATTCTCGCCATACCCTTTCAACCATTAAAAATGGTTCGATACACGAATGATGAAGATGTTGCAATTGTTCGAGGGTGGGTTACGATGATAGACCACGCTTACGAGAGAGCCTTCTATAACAACAATAGAAACGTTGATATAGCTGAAAATTGGATGGACTGTCAGGAGGACGATTCTTGGTGGGAGCGTGTGTTTGAAATGTTTGTGGCATTACACGGGAATAGATATCGGAGGACGATCAGTAACATCAAGGGACGCTTTGAGGCGTTGTATGAAGAAATGGAAAACCTAAAATTGGAAATGAAAATGAGAGTTGAAGCATTTCCCGACGAAACCAATGTGGAAAGAGTAAGTGTGTCAATTAATAAATCGTTCTTTCTTCCCAATTTTTAAAAAAATAATGAAACTTATAATTGATTTATTTTTTTCAGCATGTCATGGCTAGGGCGCAGTATAAAATCAAATATGGGAAGGAGTTCAAGCATAGAGATTGCTATCGTATCTTGGAACAAAGTTTCTATCTTGAGTTTCGCCGTTATGATTAAGTGTTTAAGTGTTTAAGTGTAATCATCTAATGATCTACTGTATTTCGTTTCCTTTAGTTCTTCTATTAATGTAAAAAATAAGGTTTTTAACAACTCTGGTATTTGATAAGAAAATGAACTAAACCCAAGCATAACTAATTTTGTCTTAAAAACTTATATTACGGTTGGCTTCCATGACTCAAACCAACTGTAACCACTTTCCATACTAAAATAATTCATATTTACGGTTGGGTTCGATTACTATACCCAACCGTAATAAAAATTGTACAAACATCGCAACTAGCTTACGGTTGGGTTTCAAGGCAAAACCCAACCGTAACAATATGGTCAAATATACACTAATACTAACACTACAAGTTACGGTTGGGTTCGGTGACTAAACCCAACCGTAACTACATTTCACTGTAAAAATCATTTTACGGTTGGGTTCGATTACTAAACCCAACCGTATATAAATTGTAGAAACACCACAACTATGTTACGGTTGGGTTTCACCTCAAAACCCAACCGTAAATTCTGCGGGATTCTCAAAATGTCTGAATTTCCGTCTCCTTAAAGTACACAATTCCAACGGATTTTTTGTTTCAAAAATCTAGCCGTTGGTTCCTTTTTCCCTATAAAAGGAAACCGTTACTTGTCACTTTCTCGTTATTCTCTATCCCTTTCATTCTCATTATAATTCTACACTTTCTCATTATTCTCACCATACCCTTTCAACCACTAAAAATGGTAAATACATACACGAATGATGAAGATGTTGCAATTGTTCGAGCGTGGCATACGATGGTAGAGCATGCTTACGATAGAGCCTTTTATAACAACAATAACAACGTTGTTTCACAAGAAAATTGGCATGAGGGTCAAGATACCGAAGAATGGTGGAATCGGGTATTTCGAATGTTTGCGGCATTACAGGGGAATGTAAACCCTTGGGTTACGTGGAGAGCCATCAAGAAACGGTTTGAGACGTTGTATCGACAAATGAACAACTTAAAACTGGAAATGCAAGCTAGATTCGAAGCAAATCCCTACGAGAACGGTGTGGAAAGAGTAAGTTTGTCGATTAATAAATCGTTAATTAAAAAGAGATTCCTAAAATTCAAACTTATAATTGATTTGTTTTTTTTTCAGCATGTGTTGGCTATGGAGCAATATAGAATCAAATATGGGGAGGAGTTCAAGCATACAGATTGCTATCGTATTATGGAAACAAGTCGGGTGTTTGATTATCGCCATTATCTTTAAGTGCTTAAGTGTAATCATCCAATGTTCTATTGTATTTCGTTTCCTTTGTTTTTTTCCTTTAATGTACTACTTTAAATCTATTAAAATAGAAGGAATAAGTTACAAAGTTGTGTTTTAAACCCAATTTGGAGTATATTGAAAATCAAAAAACAGTTAACAGGACCACTTACGGTTGGGTACGATTACTAAACCCAACCGTAATAAATTCACAACTTGTCTACGGTTGGGTTTTATGGCAAAACCCAACCGTAATTCTCTGTTGAAATTGAAACAAAAATTAACATAATCTATTACGGTTGGGTTATAAGCCAAACCCAACCGTAAACTGTACTGGCTACGGTTTGGTTTTAAGGCAAAACCCAACCGTAACTATGTGTTGAAATTGGAACAAATATTAACAGAATTGTTACGGTTGGGTTATAAGCCAAAACCCAACCGTAAATTCTACTGGATAGCACAAATTTGGATTATCTAATTTGTGTGTTTTTCGTTTTTTCTTTGTTTCAAACACCCAATTTACCTTCAATCTAGTAAAAATGATTGAATTATTTCAAAATTTTGATTTTTAAAACTCAAATTTAACAAAAAAAATCAATTCCCAAAAGGATGATTTACGGTTGGTTTTTCCTTTAAAACCCAACCGTAAATATGGGAAAAATGGTGTTCAACATTTTCTTCTACTTACGGTTGGGTCTGGTTGAAAACCCAACCGTAACTATGGGAAAAAAGGTGTTCATTATTTTTTTCTACTTACGGTTGGGTCTGGTTTAAAACCCAACCGTAAACTGTGGGAAAAAGTTGGTGTTCATCATTGTTCTTTGATTTACGGTTGGGTTTTGTTGAAAACCCAACCGTAAATCTGGACAAAAATGGTGTTTTTCGGTGTTCTTATGGTTACGGTTGGGTTCGACATGAAACCCAACCGTAAATTTCTCTGAACAACAAAATTTGAATCTTTCAAATCGTGATTTCATCAAATTTGAGCCATAAAGAGATCAAGAGTATAAGTTAGAGGTATCCTCAATGCTACTATGGTTTATTGAATCAAAATCTAGGGTTGAAAAAAAACGAAACAAAATTTTTTTCAATTTCATCTAGTTTTTCTTCCCACCAAACACAAATTCAAAAAAAAAAAAATCAAATCATTTGATTAAGTAAAAGATTATGTTTAATTAATCATGATTAGCTTAAATTAATCTTAACTAATTAATGTAATTAAGATTACTAATCAGGGGTGGTTTGGGTATTGATGGATAAGGGGTTTTTGAGTTTTACTTCATAGTGTCCCTATTTCGTCTTATTATTGGAGCCCCTCTATTGATATGGGAGCCCCTATATCAAGCTTCTAAAAAAAATCTGATTAGAAATTATTAAACCGAAATCTCATTGACTATAAATTCTCAAGGTAAAATAAATAAATACAAAATACAACCGTAATAGACGTAAAGAAGACGCCTATAATAAGAAGTTTCAAAAAAAAATTAAAAAAAATTTGACAATACAGAGCGCTATATTTTTTGTGATGCATCAACATTCATATGCACATCAAAGGCTTACACACTTGATTAAAAATAGAGACACATACCAATATCTGAAGAAGTGGTACCCTGATCATCACCAAACTTCATTGAACATATTTCTACCCGAGTTGTAGAGGGTTAAACAACATGGGGTCAATTTCTCAGCTGACACTTTAGCAAAACGAGCATATACGCTTGCTGATGGAGTCATAGAAAATTTTATAGGTAGGTCGGATTTCATTCATGCTGTTGAATGGCCGGAAATGACTTATTATCATTTCAAATAGGTAGGCTACAAGTTTCTGGGAGTCGATTTGGCTCTCTTATCTCGTATACTATCATGTAATCTTTATTTGTTCGTTTTGTTTTAATATAGTTTTTGACTTATAAAAACATCACAATAGGCACATGCCATATAACTCATGTATATATGCGTATCACTATAATTAGTTTTTTTTAATACATAAAAAAAATCAAATTTTAATTTAGTTGTTCATTTCTTTAATTGTTATAGACTTGTGCACAAATATAAATATCGAGAATTGCACCATTGTTTCTGGGGTCGACTATCTCAATTGAATATGGACGAAACCTATATGGAATTGCATTTGGGAAACCAACCTAATGATAACCACCTTCATGTATAAAGCTTTTTGCACTTCGTGTTGTTTCACTCTCGAACTTGTCATAACCCACAATTTCAGCTAGTAGGTAAACAACATCAGATATTGTCCTGCAAATGGTCTGCCAAGGACCCGATAAAACTTAGAATTAGAAACCCAAATTACTGACTACATGATAGATTCTAAGAAATATCGAATATCATTTGTATCTATATAGTAAAGTCATACGATATTTTCTCAGTATATATAATGATATAAATTATGAGTAAATAGGATAGTTAATCTTTACATATCTTTGTTGATGAAATCCACGCAGATGTCTTCGTTATTCTTCGGTCTTCAAAATTCAAGGATTGTTTGGTAAGTTATGGTACTCAACTACCATGCTCTAATCCTATTCCGAGACTGACTTTAGTAGACTATAAATCAAGATATAGTTTTGTTCATCTAACATTGTCAACAAGCTTGACATACCAAAACTTGTGAGTTTTAACTGACCGATGCTCCAACAATCTTTTTCGCTTATTTATTGCAGGTCATGCTCCATTTTGGCGCGCCGCTTCCTCATTTGTCTTTCTTCCGAGCTCTCTCTTCTATCCTTTTTTTTTCCCACCGCTCCGGTGTTCATGCTCGTATGAGACCTTTCGGATACAAACATGTAAGTTCTTTTATCTTCCCTTCCCAGAAGTATTATATTTTCACGCATGAGTTCTAGGTTCTGTCGCTCGATCTCTCTGACTCGCTCTTCCTGGGCAGCCTGATCTTTAGCTATTTTTTATAGCACTTCGGCGAGCATAGTCTCACCCAATTTTCATGTTTTATCCTTGCCATTTGAACTATGGTTCTCCTTTAGCCCTGATTTTTCTGGCAAATCTCTGGGATTTTCTTCTTCATTCTCGATGTGTTCAAGGTCCTCTTTGTCATGGTTGATGTGGTTTCCAGCGTTTCCTGTAACAGTTTCATTATTTGCTCGTGTGTAGCCATCGTTCCCTAACACTCCTCTATTCACGCCATTACTCCTTGTTATCCGTCCTTTACAGTTTTTCTTAGGTGGGCTTCATTTATTTGTTTTGGACGTTATTTTGATCGTTTCTGCTCCTGCACAACAACAAAAACCTTTTCTTTCGAGAGAATATGATATCAAAGATGATATAAATGTTGATTCACCGGCTACTAGCCGACTACCAACCGTGGGTCCAACACTTCATCGTTTTGAATGTGGATCTGGCACAGCGTAACAAGGAATGTCCTACGATCTAGATTTTGATAAGATAACGTCACAACACTTATGATATACCCTTTGATATTATGATTAATGTTAAATATTTTAACATATGCGAGAAAGATAATAGTCTCTCAAAGTTAAAAGTGTCGTTTTAGGCTTTACAACTGACCAGCTTAAAATAGTAAGTTATATCTTCGAAAAATATATTCCTTGGTATTTATACCCTATTTTTAGTAAACATAAAATTATTTTTTCAAAGATAACATTTATCTGCTTTTTTATCAGATCTAAGCTTTCCTGAAGATGATGACTCTTAGGAAATTTAAGATATATTCTTCTTTTTTTTTTCCTTAAAACTTTTAGAACAAGATTCAAAGACAGTTTTTAATGTAAAAATTTGATCTTAGCCTTTTTTAGCAAGCCTCAACTTCCCTTAAAACTATAAATCTCAGATCTTTGAGGTTGTAACTTTTCTTTTTCGAAAAACAAGTAAATAAGAAGAATTTAAAACACAAGCAAATGAAATCAAGTTCTCAAACCAGGTAGGATAAACTCTTTTAAAGCCTTTTCCCCTGTTTCTAGCGCCAAAACATAACTGCAGGAAAGGCCACAACTACACCCACAAATATGTAAGATGATGATTCAAAAAGTTTACAGTTGGGTATTAAACATTATATGAAACAATCAAGTAAAAGGAGAGACTCAACAAGTTTACGTGGTTCGGTGTTGAAACCTACATCCACGGGAGTGAGTCATTATGATCTTATGAAGGTTACAAACTATAAGACTTTAACTCTCAGGAACATTTTTTTTCTCAGCTCTCTTTTCTCTCCACTCTCAAAAATCTCAACCCCTATCTCAGTATTTTTCTTTTTTTTTATATACGGTTTTGCAATTAATGGATGACATCTCACTTCGTTTGTTGGGCTTCAGGTGGGAATTTGGGCGAATATCATTAGCTACCTTCGTTTGCTGGGGGCACACCAATGTTGGGGAAGTGAGATCGATGAAGCATAAGAGGTTATCTTTGCCGAGACTATTGTCTTTTGTCTGGCCATGGACGAATACCATTTTGCCACCTATCCAGTCAACCGGGTCTTCCGCAAATCTGACCATTCTGACTTTCATTAAATGCTCATCTACCCAATTTAAGCTCGCTCATTATTCCTTTACATGTGTCCTTATCCTGAGCGAGTGGTAAATATCTCGTTTTAGGGTAAAAAAACATTTAAAAATGTATTTAGTACTTCGTTCTCAACTTAACGCTGGTGTGTTTGAACCCTGGGATGCTTCCACATGGCGATGATATTTTCTGCCCCTATAGTATTTATGGAATCTAATATCCACCAAAAGATTGATATACATATAGAACTCTGTTAATATGTTCAGGATTCAATTGATGAAAATGGTGACTAAAAGATGGGAATAATAAGTAATAATGTTTATTAATGTGTTGGGTTTGACAAATTCAGCCACTCTTGTATTTTTTTTAGTACCGAACACCTAAAATTTAATCTACCATTTCATTTTTTTTATTCAACTGGTAATTTCACAATTTATACATGAGGATGTAGATTTTTTTCATAATTTTATCTCAGCAATTTTGTGTCATGTTGTATGGCAATGTCGATGCCTCTTGTTTACTCGAATTAAGCTAGGATTCTACTTCTTTTCAAAACGAAGATTTTACGGGTGTTGTTGTAATTAAAGAACAAAGAAGGGTAATTAACCATGGCAGTGGAACTAATTTATATCCTTGTTCATCAGTTTTGCACCTTTGAGATACTGAATATTGATTGAGAAAATAAGAAGAAAAAAAGATTAAGAAAAAAAATATTTTTGGAGTCTGATGAAAAAATAATAAAACATTTGTACTATAATCAAAAAGATAAATGTTTTGATAAATTAAAATATTTTTCCTAAATACATATTGAAGATATTTTCGATCTTATGGAACATGATATTGATGGAGGAAAAAGATATGTCTTAGTAATGCATGGTTGATGACTATACCCGATTTACATGGGTTTGCATTTCCAAAACACAAAAATTACACACTTGAAGAGTTTAAGATTATTGTGAATAAAATCCAGAACAAGAAAGGTTGCAAGCTTAAGAAAATAAGAAACGATCATGGAACATAATTCAAATATACAAAAGTTTATGAGTACTGTAATAAGTTGGGAATTATTAAATAATTTTCTTCTCCTATTACTCCTCAGTCAAATGGAGTTATAAAAAGAAAGAATAGAAATATTCATGAAATGACTAGAGTAATGTCTCACAATAAAAACTTACCACTTACTTTCTGGGGAGAAGCTGTATCAAAGTAACTATGAGTTGTGGTATGGAAGAAAACCTAACTTAGGATATCTTAGAGATGTGGTATGCAAGTGTAATTAAATAAAGAATAAATGAGATGCGAGAAACATGAGCATATGTATCAAAGTAATCAATTCCATGTTTTTGTTTATAACCCTTATCAACTAATCTGGCTTAAACTTATCAATAAAACCATTTGCATTCATTTTTCTCTTGGATATCCATTTACATCATAAAGGCTTAGCACCTGGAGGAAAAAATTGAAATCTTCTCATTATGGGTTTGATGGATGAGTTGCAAGAGATGGTGCTGAATCTTGAACGAGAAACAGGTCAAGAATGTTGGGGTTTGATTTGATTTGAAGGTAAACAACAAAGACAATTAAAAGAGATTTGGGTTTAGCATCAACAAGAAATCAAGGTAATGAAGAAGAAGCTTGTCTGATGTTTGAATTGGAAAAGAATCGACGAAGGGTTTTGACAGATTTCAGAAGATGGGAAGACAAGAAAAGCAAGTTCAATTTTGCTGCCAAGGATTTATGAATGGTGTTTGAAGAGTATGCGAAGAAGTATAAAATGGGTTTGCGTTGGATTATAGATTTGGACATAATTTCAGACGAGAAAATGGAGAAGTTAATTGTTGTCGATTGGAGTAATGATTCTTTAAGAAATATTGGTTATGTTCGATGGGATAAGGTATATTTCAGAAACAAGAAATGGAGATGTGTTGTCGTGATTCAACTCATATACATATCTAGAAATAATATAATTGCATGTAAAATGTGACCTTTGTTAAATTGAATACTCATGTACTTCAATTGCATTGATTATCAAATTTTACAAATTGTAATGCTCTTAGAGGGTTAAACCTAATTGCGAGATGCGTTGGGTTATTCCCTAGGAAGAATTCGTGTTCTCGTCGTTATGGGAATATGATGACTCTAGAAAATTGATGTAATAGATTTGCAACGGAATATTCTAAGGCTTTTGATAATGAGTAATAAAATATCAATTCTATTTATTAATTCAAGTATACGTTTGTGATTGAAGGCGAATCCTTAACCAATATTCTCATCTTATTGATTACTTTTACTATTTATTTGCTTCAGTTATTCATAAAGTCCTTCATTTCCGCATAAGTATTAAATTCAAATAACAACCAATACTTCTCGTGGAAGGAACTCGTTCTTACCATTGTGCTTAATCTATATTTTTAAGAAGTGAGAATGTGAAATAATTTTGAAGAATAAAACATCACTACTACCCAAAGTAATTGTCCCTAACTTTGATGAGCTTACTAAGATCAGATGAGCCTACTTAGGTTAGAATTAACTTAGTTCCTCATCAGGAAAACGATTAACTAGAGTAATGTTTTCCCAGATTCGATAAGCATAACTAATATCGGAATCGATCTAGTTACTTATTAGGAAAATCAATTATCAAAAATAATTCTTCTCTCAATTTTCACAAACACACTCCCCATAAAGATATATCATTATACACAAGTTCAAAATAAAACTCCCCCTTGGGTTTTTTATTCCCTGCAACAATAAGTGAACAAAAAAAAAACATTACCAGAGAAAGGTTTGAAACATGATTTTATCCATCCCTCCTCAACAACCTGAATACCCATCTCTAGCTTTAGTTGCATAATTTTAGACTGGGCCTGCCGAATATAAAGAAAGAAATCTATGTTGAATTAAGGCTTTGAATTTCTTATACTAAGTGAAAGTTCAAATCCAAAAGATACCTAACATTTGTGTATTGGTTTCTACGATGTGATTATTCCTAATATTGCTCGAACTATGTTGGCTTGATCCCACACGGATACATAGGCAGTCACTTGAGTGATGTAACCACTCCAGTTTTGGAAGCTTTTTACTTTACTACTTATGTTTTTTTGACTTTTGAAAATAAGGGGATAATATTGATATTTTCAAATATGCTTGCCACTACGTACAAGGGGGGTCCAAGGGGGTCTTGTTGAATTTGAATAGTCAGGTCTCTTCCCATAAGCCATCATTGATGCATTTTGAGATGCCTGTCGGAGATGAAGAGACATATGCAATGGACATGAATCCTCCTAAAAGTAGTGAAGATATTTTTTCAATCAGATATATCAAAGTATTTTTTCTCTCTTCTAAGCATCATCAGAATCCTAGTATTGTATGTTCTTGGTTGGATCAAAGGTATAATCCTTGAATCCAATTACGTTGTTATAGGACTTCATTGTATCCTTAAGGCATTATTTCACATACCCGTTTGTAATCTCCAATTGATTGGGAGGTTCAAAATAATTGTCTAAAAGAAATCTTTACAGAGGCTTGAAGTTGGAAGGACAACATCCTTGCTATGTGTTTCATCCTCTCTTTTTAGTCTAAATTTTCAAACAACCATAACCAAATCAACAGTGTTTTTTTTGTAAAAATGACGAGGAGGCCAAATAACCATCTACTCCAGTATCCATCTTCTAGGAAATTCAAATCCAACCAACTACCTGAAATGGTGTTTGAGTTTTCAGCAACAACACTACAACTTGATTTTAGTTGGTTATGCAAGGGATATCTTGGTTTTTTAGCTCCTGTCATCTTTTGGAATATGTAGAACTAACTGAGTTCAGTAAGCTTAGGTGTTAGATATTCATAACTAGAGTTCACTTCTAGATTTCTGTTAGTTTTTTTTGGTTGGTCCATTTTAATTTTTATTTTTTTTAATCCCCATCTCAATGCTGGCGGGTTTCGAACTCATATCGCTGGTATCAGAACCACACAAGGACTAAAGGTTAACTGAATATAGCTAACATCGTGGATCGAGGTGACACAATGGTGCATGGTGTTTGTTTT
Source organism: Papaver californicum (assembly GCA_023531435.1). Taxonomy (NCBI): domain Eukaryota; kingdom Viridiplantae; phylum Streptophyta; class Magnoliopsida; order Ranunculales; family Papaveraceae; genus Papaver; species Papaver californicum. Next base: position 887,965 of record JAJJMC010030977.1, read on the forward strand.
TCATGCCACATATTATAAAAAGTTGTACACGTATGTTATTGTGTAACATAAATAGAAGACATAATCAGTCAGCATTTCTACTGTAGCTCGCAGCTGCACATACTAGCAACTCATTTAATGCGTTATTCAGCAAAGAAATTTCTGCTGGAAGCAAAAATACGAACCCTATTATTGGGGTTGCAGATTGTTTTCATAGGGACTTACAAGATGATAAAATAGGGTCATCTTGTAACCAACCCAATGCCCTTATCCAAGTATTTTTCATAATACCTAGACTATCCTAGATTAATTAGTGTTAATACTAAACTAATTAAGAGTTAGTTAGTTAATTAGCTTAAGGATTTAGTTTAAAGCTAATGAAAAACTAAAATCAAAACCATTTTTTTTCTTTTGGAGGGAGAAGAAGAAGAATAACTGGAAAAAAAAGAAGAATATTTTTTTTAACCTAGAAATTTTGATTTTCAACATCCAAATGAGTGATTCTAACAAGAGTTATAAGGTAGGTGAATCTTCTTCTTCTAAATCAAAGAAGATATTCATACAACAAAACAATGATCCAGAGATGGCTGATTTTCTAGATAATCAAGAGTTTTTAACCCAAACTCAAGAATATGAACCTTGCTATGATTTTGAAGATCCAAACCAAGAATATAAAGAAAATGAAGCTCAAACTAGTCAGGTATACATCTTACTTAACTCCAATACTGTTTTGTTGCATGTAATTGCTTAAAGTACGTAGAAAGTTTGATTTTTTCGCTACCAGAAAACCCCCAAATCCCATACGTAGGCTTATTATGACTGGGAATTCATGGTTTCCTAGCCGTATAAGTTATATACGGTTGGGAAAAGATGAAATCCAGCCGTAAACTCTAATATACGGCTGGATAAATAAAAACTCCTAGCCGTAGAACTTGCATACGGCTAGGTCGTGCCCACCTGAACCCAACTATATTTGCATGTGAATATTAAATGCTATTAAATGTTATCCACGACGGCTAGAAAAGCTGGACGTAAACCTAACAGATTCTGTTACGGTTGGCAATTGTAATAAAGCTGGTTTTAGGATGTTTTTATGGCTGGAAATTCCAACCGTATTAGAAAATCAGGCTCGTATACGGCTAGCTTACCAAATATGGTCGTAAATTAGTAGTTATGGTCAGGTTTTAGTTGTCGACCCAGCCGTAACTAGGGTCTTGAGATGGTTTTTCATGATTTTCTTAAGGCTATGTTTCATTTTTCTTAGATGAAGTCCATACATGAACCAATGGAAGATCAACCCCCACCTGTTAGCTAATTAAGTGCGGATACAAGTGATCACTACGCCAATAACTTTGAATGGGTACATATAGACGATGTGAAAAAATGGGCTCGAGAACAAGGGTTGAAAAAGATGTGCATTATAGTTCAAAACAATCAAGTAAGACCCACCTCCTTTCTGGTTTGCCAGAGTAGTGGGGAGTACAAGATTCATCAAATAAAGAATTTTGTGTATAAACCAAAGAGCATGAGGAAGAGGGGAGTGCATCATACAAAGAAGTGTGGTTTCCATTTTAAGCTTCAATTTAAGTACAACAAGGTCAAGAAAGTGAGGTGGTTTCGGGATTTCATAACCACCCAATTCCGGAGAGTTTGATAAACCATCCTTATGCGGCAAGGCTCAACCCCAAACAGAGGGAGCTAGTAGATGTGTTGAGTCAACAACGCGCAAGACCTATTGATATATTTTCTAGTGTGAAGACATTAAACAAAAAAAACTCATCTACCTTGACTACCATCTACAATGCAAGAGAAAAATTGAGAAGTAAGCAATGGCAAAATAGAGAACTTATGCAAAAATTATTGTATTTGGGGGAAAAGGCGAACTACACGGTAGTGTATGAGAAAGATGAGAATGGGGAGGTGATATATCTTTTGTTGGCTCATCCGGAGTTTGTAATATTGGCTAGATGCTTCCATCAAATTCTTTTTATGGATTACACGTATAAGACGAACAAGTATAAGATGCCAATATTGAACTTTATCGGGCAAACATCGACGAAGTCGCCTTTTAGAGTTGAGTTTTACTTTTTACAAGATGAGAGGGAGGAAAGTTACATGTGGGCATTACAAAAGGTAAAGTTATTGTACCAAGAGGGTTATACTCCCAAGTTGGTGATTACGGATAAGGAGCAAGCATTGATGAAGGCGATAAAGCGTGTTTTTCCCGACGTACAACATCTTCTATGCACGTTCCAAAAACAATCTGTGGTTTGAGAAACACTTCTGTTTCGACCTGAGTCATAGTTTGTGACTGTCACCCATGCCCGAACTGTAGTAATATCTTCTCTGGTGCTGAATGCAAAAGCCATATTTGTGTTTTTTTATTATGAATGGATGAGAAAAAAAATTAAGAAGAAGCGTGAGGATAATTTTGAAGAGAGCAAGAGAATACTTCCTCTATATATAGATGAAACACCCAACAACTAGATTTTTTTTAAAAATCAGGTCGTTGAGGAGAAAGTGTATTAATCAACAAAAGCAATTATTGCTTTTGTTGATTTTTTTTTTTAACTTACGACTAGGAAGTGGGTGTACCGACCCAGCCGTAGGCTAAATTTACGGTCAAAGTTTTAAGTAAACTCAGTCGTAATTCAAACTAGATGAGTTGTCTACGGTTGGATTTTTTGCTTGATCCAGCCGTAAGTCAAACTAGATGAGTTGTATATGGTTGGCTTTTGTGCTTGCCGTAAATAGTTTTCAAACATATAAACTTGTTCATAAACTTACAATTGATTTCTTTTTTTTAGTGGGTGATGGCTCTCGACAATTATAAAACTATCCACGATAAAAAGTTCAAGCATGAGGATTACTATCGTATTTTGGAAGAAAGTACCTATGATTTCAACCTATATGATTCAGTGTTTAAGTGTGATCTCATGATCTAATCTATTTCATTTCCTTTAGGTTTTTCTTTTATTGTGTTTTGAAAGATGTATGCTTTTCCTTTAATGTAACGCTATGAAAGATCTATTATATTCCATTGATGTATGCTTTTAATATATGCCAAAATCAAACAAGCCTTATGGGAAATTACGGTCAGGTTTATTCAAAAACCTAGCCATATAGGAAAACTCAAAGTCACTTAAGGTCAGTATAAAAACTTAGCCGTAGAGAAAAATTCAGGGTCTTTTACGGCTAGATAAGTATAAAAAGCTAGCCGTTGACAACTCCTAAGTTTTTTACGGTTGGTTTTTATGGCGGACACCTAGCCGTAAGTGACCCTCAGTTGAGTTTTTTCAGCTATTTATACCTTGAATCACTTAACAATAAAAAAGAAACTATAATCCATTCATTCACATTCATAATAAAAAAAGCTAATAAAAACAAAGGCAATGTTCAAATCCATAATCAACCACACTACACGACAATAAAGTAAGTCTTAGATAGCAAAAGATAAAAACACTAAGGTTCAATAAGTCCATAACTCATTCATTCACTACGATAACATTCTCTTGGATATCTTTCTCGGGTTTAGCTATCTCTTTAAGCTCTTGTAGAACTGTTCGTTGTTTTTCGACACTCAGTGATTCCCCAGCTTCAATGAAACGGGTCAAGTACTTGACCAACCCTTTTGTTCGATTCCTAAAAATGTTACAAACAAGTAAAAAGTTGGGAAAAAAATTAGTTTCACATTTGTATCTACGGCTAGGTAAAGCCACACAACCCGACCGTAAATGGGCTTACGGTTGGGAATGTTATGATTCCCAACCGTCAGAATGGCATAAATTCCAAGGTTCACTGGTTGAATCCAGATCAACATACGTCTAGGAAAAGCAAGTCGTATGGAACCATCTACCGTTAGGAGTTCATCATTTCCCAATTGTTAAATAAATCTACGACTGGGAGTTTATATTTTCCCCACCGTAATAAATAATATACGGTTGGGAAATATTGTCGACCTAGCCGTATACAGTTCAGAATTTTTTTAAAAATACCATAACTTCATCAATCAAGTCAACTTTTTCAATAAAAACCTAATATAAAAGATGGGTTTTTCGATTGTTACCTAATAGCAGATATTTCGATGGGATTCACTGGTGATTGAACTTCTTTATTCACAAAATCTTCATTCCGTAGATCACAACAGAGGAGGTTCCAGATTCAGTTGATAATGGATTCAAACCAATTCGGCCTGATCTTGTAACTCTTGACTTGTTCATTCAGAGAACCACCCTGAGATTTTTTGAGAAGATTCAGTGATAATCGATTGAGATTTTAGATGGGTTTTGTTTTTGGTTTTAGAAGAAGAAGAGAGAGTGAGAAGAGTTTGATTTATATTTTAGTTTTGTTTTTTAGATTTAGTTAGATTTAGATTATTTTGGAAGGGTTGTAAGGTAATAATACTAATCAAAATGGTAAATAAGACTTCTTAACCTTATTGGGTCACCCCATATCACTATTTTGGACACAATAATCCACTGCAGCCCCCATTAAAAAAAGTCTGTAGCCCCAATAATAGGGTTCATAAATAACCTGACTAAATTGGGGCCTATGAGAATTATCTTGGCCCTACCATTGAAAGACAAAATAGGGTCATTGCAATTATCATTTCAAAGCCCCCTTATCCATCTATGACTAATACACTTAATTAGTGTTAATCATTGATTTAATTCTTAGATTAATATAATATAATTTTAATTAATTAATTAATTAATTAATCAATTAAATATATTTTTTTAAAATATATATTTTTTATTTTTAAAAAACTTTTTTAAATTTTTTTCTAAATTTTTTTTTTATATTTGTTAAACTTTTTTTTATCAGTTTTCTAAAATTTTATTTTTCTAAACTAGAATCGGTGGATAAGTGCATTTATATCCACCGATTCTGGGCAAAAAAAATTACATAAAACTTTTGAATTTGATTTTTTTAAGAATCGACACAGTGGGGAAACTTATCCATCGATTCTGGGAAAACAAATTTGTAGAAAAATATTTGAATTTGAGTTTTTTAGAATCGTCACACATGGAGAGCCTTATCCACCGATTCTGGGCAAATGTTTTTGTAGAAAACCTTTTGAATTTGAGTTTTTTAGAATCAGCACACGTGGATAACCTTATCCACCAATTATGGGCAAAAAAATTATAAAAAAAGCTATCGTTTTTGGGTTTTTTTAACAATCAATCGATACGAATGTCAATACCGACCGATTCTAGAATGAGGTTTTTTAAAATCGGTTGATATGAGCACCCATGTACACCGATTATTCATGTTCTTCTTCAATGAAGAACATCAAACCAGAATCGGTATATGTGTGTCATCAAACCAATTTTTTTTGGAAAACATTTGAATTTTGATTTTAAAAAAAAAAAATCAAACTAGAATCGGTGGATACGTGTTTTTTTTTTCACTTTTTGATCAGTTTTGAGAAATATAGGAATAAACCAAAAGAAAAAAAATTAATTAATTGAATAAAAAAATATATTTGGTATTTGGGATAAGGATAGAAATGTAATTCAAACTAGTGAGGGTAACTTATTACATTTACCCTTTTTAAATAAGGGGGCCTTGATATGATTCTTGTAATGACCCTATTTTTTCTTTTAGCGGTAGGGCCCAAATAATTCTCATAAGCCCCAATTTAACCAGGATAAATAATTAGCAACATAACTTAAGACATTTAGATTTCCGAGTTTGATATCAAATAAATGTTTCAGAACCTTCTGATGGACTGATTTGCTACCGTTTTTTTTACCGTTAGGCTCCTTTCTAGAGTCTAACGACTAGTTTCTACCGGATTTTTCATCGTTTTTTATGGAAATCATTCCACAATCATGAAATTAGAAGCTAATAACTGGTATCAGTTAGTCACTCTCTCAAAAAAATTTAATAGAAACACCAATCTCAGTTCAAAGTTAAGCAATCACAAGCATATCAACCACAATCTCAACAACAATCAGAATACTTTCATTACTGGTAGAGCTCACATGTCTTTTATCTCAGGAAGAAATCACACTCAATTATAATTTTTTCTTCAATGTTTCAAAGATAACACTCAAATCTATTATTAGAACAACACAATATCAAAATTTCGTAGAACTACTACATGTGGTAATTCTTCAAAGGATGAGTTCAATCCCCAGCAACAATGACATAACATCAACACTAAACCCAAAATCCACTCCATCAAACCTCTAAATCCCCATAAACCCAAATTCAAAACCCCAAATCATCCATTCTTTTACCACTTTCCTAACCTATTTTCCCCCCTTTTTTAAGCCTAAACCAAAAATCCCCACCTCTCATTTGTTTCAGTAACCCTATCTCTTCTCGATCTAGCCTGACCACCTATGTTTCTTTTAAATCTACAGACCTTAATCCAAATCACATTGTTCTTACCCTAACCTCAAACCATAACCTCTATTACCCAAAACCTCATAAAGTGTTAAAAATCCATACTTCATTCAAACCCCCTCTTAACTCTATCCCCTTAATTTTCTCTCATCCCCAAACCCAAACCCATAATCAAATACCTGACGTCTTGAATTTCAAAGTTATAGACATCCATAGATCAATTGCTAAAGGTCTGAAACCAGATTACATTACCACAAGTTCGATTCCTAAAACTACCAAACCAAATTACTACATTTCAAGTCTGTTCAATCATAGTATTAACCAAAAAGCTTGCTATGTCTATGAAAAGTCCAAAATTCTGATAACAAAAGGCTTGAAAAAAAGAGTCATGTTTAAATATGTTCACCTAGGAGATAGAAGATGAATGCTTTCTCTACTGTCTTGGATGCCTGGGATGCCAGGTTCGCCTGACTCGCCTGATTCGTTGAGAGTTCTGGGGGTGAAGGTACTGGGTCCGGACACTTATGGGTTGAACCCTCTGCACCATTATGGGTCGGACAACACCAGTCGTTGCTTGTTCTGGAGCCTCCTGGGGAGCATTTGTAGATTAGGAAGAAGGTATGGATGACCATTTTCTGGAGCAAAAGTTGTACCGTCAGCATTTTGCTCTGCTCGATGCACATTGCCTCTATTGGTTTTGGCCTCCTTGGTGATCATGGATGCAAGTCTGTCATTCTCATGATTGAATTCATCCAACACCGGAAATACCATACTATCAGTTACCTTGCTTTGGTCCTAAGGAGAACGACATGGGCTCTCATAACATTACTTATATGAGCAGGGAGCTGCACAACCTCAATTCCCATTTGTACACCCCATAGAACCATAGCCCAATCAGCTACAACAACGATCCCCTTTGTAACTACATAATCCCCATGCTGAGGATGTGTGGCAAAAATGGTCCATCTATTTGCTCCCTCTTTTGTATCTTCTGCAAGAATGGGATCTCCCTCCCTAGGATAATCAAGGCCACCAAGCCCCTGAGGAGCAACAAATATGGATATCAACCCACTACCACCTTTATTACCAACACCACTCCCACTACCACTGCTTGTATCAAACACACTATTTGCAAAGAAAGGTCTTTCCTGCCTTGCTACACCCCGCACCTTATTCTACCATTAATCCCCAAAATTGTAATTCTGTGATTCAAAAAGTTAAGTTTGAGGGTTTTACTTGGATAGATTCTTTTTGTATTCTCCCCAATCCTTCTAAAAGTCTCTTGGAGGGGACCAAAGCCTGGAGGATAGCCACTACAACTCTCTTCAACCTTTAACATTTGGTTACACCTGAGATTCTCCCAATGCCACTCAAAATCCCTAGAATATTTTATATCCTCACAACCATTGGGATAAGGAATCTCGTAATGCAGAGACTCAAGGCTCATATCTACTGGATGCCAATCCATGGCCATTCCTCCAACACCCTAGGAACCTCATGAATATTGCCTTCATCTTCAAAGAAAACTCTAGGCATTATGGCCTTATGAGAATTTCAGTTTGGATGGATGATAGAGAAAAAAACTTCGCCCTGAAGTTTTTTTCCCAGGGAAAAGAACATGAAAGCTTCGGTCTTTCCCAAGTGGTTCCTTATCAAAAATTCTGAAGATAAATCTATCTAACTTCTCAAACGGTTCAAATTGAATTAACCAAAGCAGTTCACAATACACTTACCACCCCTTCACTCTTCTTAACTGCTTCTTGTGTTGTCTAATCACTCCCGTCGTTTCTTTATCAACATTACCCAGACTAATGATGTTGAAAATCTTTTCTTTTGTGCAGGGAAAGAAGACCTTAGTCTTAATGTGCACGCTTAGTTTCCACCACCCCAGGAAGTTGGTCCGACAACAATTTGAAGCTATTGGACCAACTTGGCCCTTGCCCTTGGCAAATGGTTCTTTCTTTTCTCATCTGGCTGGTCCCTGTGGGGTGGAATACCCGGGAGTAAATTGGGATGTTTCAGAAGAAAATTGTGGGGCCATAACCAGTTATACCACCCATGTGACAAATGCTTGCGGCTATATGATATCTCTACACCCCTCAAAATTTCTCCTTTCACCCAACCCCTACCCTTTGTCTTTGTAGGTACAATTCCAACAACCACCTTGATTCTGGTCGAACTTACGGGCTCCTGCATACCAACAAACCTAGAAAAATATTTGCCTATTGCTTAATTTGGAATAACGGCATTGGAGCAGAAATAAAGCAGAAAACAATCAAATTTTCTATTCAGCAACTTTTGTAATATCATGTCTATCCTGTTATCATAATTCAAATTAAAGTGATTACCATCCTCATTTCTAACAGCTCTTGGTCAAATCTTTACTTCCTCAAACTTTTTCTCATGAGATACTTCCATACACATGGCCTCTTCATCCACTTCAAACAATTTCATTGATAGCCTTGTCAATCAGATGAATTCTACCCAAATTGTTTCCGAAAACCTATTTCTAATTTTTTTTCTCAACAAGGATAATATCAAGACCAATAAAGATCTTGGATGGAAATGGTGTTTCATAGGAAAGCTTTGCAGCAATATTTACTTTGAAACCAACAGAGTCAGCAATTTCATCAATGCTAATTGGGATATTTTTAGCAGTATTGAAGTGGAAATCTGGAATAGAAGAAGGAACTATTTTACTCTAAGGATTAATAATGAAGAAGATTATTTAACTCTTAGAAGAGGAGGAACTATAGGTGTTTTTGACAAGCTTATGGTGCTGGTTGAAGTTCCAAGTGGGGGTCTGAACCTTACTGATGATGAATTATTCTCCAACGTTATGATCTGGATCCTCATCAAGAGAATTCATGTGCGTATTATTAATGATATCAGAAATATACTCATACCAACATGGATCTATCAAGATGCCAAGAGGCCCTATGTTCGAGATAGAGAAGAGAAGAACATGGAGGTCAAGTTCAACATCAATGTTACTAGGCCCCTTAAATATGGGGTTGAAGACTTTGAATCCACCACAGTTTCCCACTGGCTTGAATTCGTTTATGCTCTGAATGGAATAAAATTATGCAAAGTTTGTAGAATTCTTGATCACCCAGGACACCTAGCTCTGCTCCAACAAACACCAGTCTCCAACCATCCACCCCGTCCCCCAACCAAACCAAAATCCTATTACTAAACAAAAAGTTTTTCTCTCAGAGAAAGCCATCACCTACAAGCCCTATTCTAATAAAGATGCTTCCATGGAATTTGAAGCTAAAATGAAGCATGCTAATAACTTGGAACTAACTCAAGTCATATCTAACTTGGGGAGATGCTCTACTTGGGGTGAGACTAGTATGATCTTTGGAACTCTATCTCCAACCCCTAATCCTGATGTCATTGCTTGTCAGACCAGAACCAAGAAATTACATTATGAAAGAAAGGACCTAGCTCCCAGCAAGAACAAACTTATCAACCTGAAAGATGCTGCTAAAAATAAAGGGAAAGAACATGAGCATGATTCTATCCCAAACCCCTTCCCTATCTCTAAACCCACTAATTTGATTCGCACCCTACCCTCTCCCAAATCAAAGAAAGAATTTTCTTAAAACCAGAGAAAAGAAAAAGAGATTCTGGGATCAGAAAAAGAAAAACCACAACTTCTCAACCCCCTCTAATGAAAATACAAAAAGGAGCAGAGCTAATAAGGATCCTAAAAGGAAGCAAGTTCAAAATGGTGAGGATTTTTCAACCCTTAAGAAAACCAAAGATGGGGCGGTTTGCTCCAGATACAGGGTGAGGGTGGAAATCAATTGATGAAGAATGTTGAGGGCGTTGTTCTGGCTAATAATATCTTGGATTCCTCCTCCAACAGCACTGTGGTAATTTTCTCCTTCTCTTATTCCCCTACTCTAATAGCCATGCATTGGTTTTCTGCTATGAACTATATTAACTCCTTGCTAAGTGGTATTGCCACTAACTCTGCCATATTACTTAATTATAACTTCGAGGCACATAATTCTTTATGCATGATTCTTGTGGAGCATAATAGATATTCTAGAAGACACAATTCTAAGTACCCCCTGATCTCATACTTTTGGCAATTCTTTACTACTCTGGCATGGAATTGCCAAGGATTGGGAACCAAAGATACTAAGAAACACCTAAACAACCTTCTCAACAAACATAACTCTGACATAATCTTCATCTAAAAAAAAAAGGGTTTAAGGAAAATATTGGTGTGGAAACCTATTGGTATGTGGAACCAGGTGGGGTCGTAGGCACTGCTAGTAGATTAGTTTTAATATGGAAAAACTCTTTCAATATTAACATCATTGATTCCTCTTTAAACCATATTAATGCTATGATCAGCACTTCCTCAATCCCACCTTGGCTCTTTACTGGTTATTATAACATCCCTTATGAGATTCAAAAAAAAAAAATTGAGTCTTGGGAAATGATTGAAACTACTGCTATCTCCAATATCTTGTCGTGGTTGGTCATTGGAGATTTTATCTTATCCTCCATGACTCAGAAATTTTTAGTGTTTATCCCATTGACACTACTGAAGCTAATATCTTTAATGATAAAATAGGAAACTTGGATCTTATAGATATTGGCTTCACTGGTTGTCCCTTCACATGGTCTAATAAAAGAACTGGTCCATGTCTTACTAAGCAAAGACTGGATAGAGGCCTTGCTTATGAGGAATGGTTAAACTTCTTCCAAAAAAATACCATATCTCACTTGTTGGATATTGGCTCTGACCACCATCCAATATTCATCAACTCTAACCCAAATTGGAAAAAGAGCAATATCCCTTTTAAATTTTTTGGCCCTTGGCTTGATCACTATGGGTGTAAAGACATTATTGCTACTTGTTGGGGAAAAAATATTGATAGATCCTATGCTTATATCATTGCTCGCAAGCTCAGAGACGTTAAAATCAAAGTCAGAGTTTGGAATAAGGAAGTTTATGGCAACATCAAGACCAACTTGGAGGATCGCACTGCGCATTTAGACTGGCTAAGCAAGAACTACTTCAGAAATAATACCGGGGAACAACTTTTCAAAGCAAGGAAAAAAATCTCTGAATGGAGTGACATTAAGGAAAATTTTGGAAGACAAAAAACAGAGATCAATCTATAAAGTTAGGAGATAGAAACACCAAATTATTTCACAAAGCCACCAGAAGCAGAACTAGAAGAAATAAAATTAACACTATACAAGATAGTGAAGGAATTTGGTTAACTGACCCTAAGGAAATTGTTACCTGCTTCACATCCCATTTCTCCAAGATGGCCAGAATATACAATTCCACCCTCAACAATGAAGTCCTGAACCTCATACCCACTATTATCACTACATATGACAACTCCACTCTCAACAGAATACCTGACCCATTGAAATCAAAGTTGTCCTCTTCAGTATGGTTGGGGAAAAGGCTCCTGGCCCTGATGGCTTCCCCCCAATTTTTTTCCAAGCCAACTAGAACATTGTGGGGAGGGAGGGGGACATCATAAATATGATACAACATTTTTTCCAATCTGGTCACATGCTCACTGAGATGAATTCAACCTTTATTTCCCTGATACCCAAAGTTGATATTCCCTCCACCCCGAGCCACTTCAGACCCATTAGCATTTGCAACACCACCTATAAGATAATCTCAAAATTTTTGGCTCCAAGGATGAAGCCTTTCCTTAACAAAATTATATCTCCTCACCAATCTGCTTTTGTCCCTGGTAGACAAATTGCTGACAACATTGCTATAGCCTACGAAATCATCCATTGTATGAGACCCAAAGGTGGAAAAAAGGGAAATAATGACATCATGGGAATAAAAATTGATATGGATAAATCTTTTGACAGGGTGAATTGGAATTTTCTCATAGCTATCATGCGTCAGATGGGATTTAATGAGAGCTGGTGTAACAAAGTATTTCAATGTATCTCCATCACTAGCTCTGTTGTGTTAATTAATGATGTTCCTAGAGATTTCTTCAAACCGTCCAGAGGCTTAAGACAAGGGGATCCTCTTTCCCAATACCCGTTTCTTTTCTGCATAAAGGCCCTCTCTAGAACTGTTCTTCAAGCTGAATCTATAGGACTTATCTCAGGTATAAAAATCTGCAAGAATGCTCCTTTAATTAGTCACCTTTTTTTTACGGATGACTGCATGGTTTTCTGCAAAGCTAACAAATGGAAAGTCAAAACCTGGTGGATATATTCAAGATCTTCAACTCTACTTCAGGACAACTTATAAATTTCTCTAAGCCTGGGTTTTTTTCCATCAAAAATGTTGATCAAAGTTTGGAATTCAGATTACCAACATCATGGAGGTCTAAATGATAGCTTAGGATGACAAATATTTGGGCTCCCCTCTCTTCACCCGTAGAAGTAAGATCAAATCCTTCAAACCTAATATGGAGAAACTAAAACTGAAGCTTTCCAGTTGGAAAAACAGTAACTTAAATGTTGCCGGAAGAACTACCCTCATCAAGTCTGTTACATCTACCTCTAGCATTTATCAGATGAACTGCTTCAAACTACCAAAACAAACTTGCCAAGATCTAAACAAAATTCAAAGAAATTTCTTATGAGGAAAGGATATAGATCAACCAAAAGGTTACTACCCTAAGATCTGAGTCTCTGTTTGCAAACCAAGAGATCTTGGAGGGCTGGGGTTTATAAACATGGAAATTTTCAATAGTGCAATGATAACCAAGATAGGATGGAGACTGGAAGCTGATAGACACTCTCTCTTGGGTCAGATTATACATGCCAAATACTTAGAAGGGAAAAATATTCTTAACTTGGATACTACCCATAAAGCTGGTGACTCCTGGATCTGGAAAGGCATTATGGAAGGAATTGCCAACATCCAAACTTATAGCAAATGGAAAGTTGATTTTGGGATGACAAATGGTTATGCAGCATTCAACTTCAAAAACCTGAAACTGCCCTGAGGATCTTCTCGGAGTTGATCACCTCATGCTTGACAATGGCTCTTGGGATACTGATAAAATCAAATATTGGTTCTCTCAGGATGAATCAGAGGAAATTCTTGCCATAAATATCAACAATGAAGAGGAAGGCCAGACAGTCAAGTCTCTCTACAAGGAAAAAATTTATACGAGATACAGGGATGAGGAAATTCTTGCCATAAATATCAACAATGAAGAGGAAGACCAGACAGTCAAGTCTCTGTACAAGGAAAAAATCTATACGAGATACATGGATGATATTCAGATTTAAATTGGGAAGGCATATGAAATCTTAATATTGCTCCAGTCATCCAGATCTTCCTCTGGAAATGTGGGGATAATATTCTCCCTACTAATGCAAAGACTGCTGGCATTCTCCACTACATTGATCTATCTGTCAACTTTGTAATTGTAGGGAGGAAGACATGACACACTTGTTCTTTCACTGTTCAGCTGCTAATGCAGTTTGGCAAGAGCTTTATGGTCAGAACCATGGCCTCTTCAGGGAAGTCACCACTTTTCTCCTCTGGCTCAGCTCTTGGTTCCAACCAAATGATATACCCAATCAGGATATATGCTCTCATGCTACTATATGTTGGTTCATCTGGAAGGGCGGATGTGACTATCTCTTCAGAAAGATTGCTCCCAATAGCAAAGTGACTGCTGCTAACATCACACAACATCTCTGTTCTCACAACAGAGTGCACAATTTGCCAGATCATATTCTAAATAATGTGTTGCACTCTTCCATGGAACATGAGGACTACTACATTGTATCTCAATACCAACAACCTGGAAAATTTGGGGTTAATTTACATTTGCATTCTTTCTGACCATTCTACTGGCTTGTTCTTTACTGGGTTAATTGCTTATGATTTTGCAGGCACCTTCTGTGGGGCTAGAGGATATCCAAGATCAAATGGAGAATGGGGGGCAACAGAAGGAGCAGACCTTGCCTTTGAATGAGCCAAAGATTTGAAATGCACAAATATGAGCACCAAAGCTGAAAGAAGGGAAATTGGGGTGCGCCAAAGCTGAAAGAAGGGAAATTCTGGTGCGTTTTAACATGCTACATCACCAAGCCGTCCAAGGAAGATTTACCTTAAATTACTACAATGTTAATCATTTGGAAGAGAAAACTCCAATTTCTTCTGTTTTAAACAATCTGTCTTTAATTCCCATTACGGAAAACAAGGAAGCTTTTGAGCGTACTTTTATCTGTAAAAACATGATGGGAGGAATCTGATCATTCTAACAGAGACCAACCCCATTACTTCTGTTATCTCCTCTAAAGTGAAACTTTCTATCGAGTACTATGTTTTTTCGTTTAAACTTGCCTAAGCTTTTCTGTAAAATAAAAAAAAATACTCTAGCTAACCGGCATGGGTCTGAGCAGAAAGCTCTGTTTCAAGGTGTCTTCTGGTGTTGTGGAGAGATCCCATAAAAACCTTAATTATTTAATATAAAAAACTCCGTGATTGGTGTCTGTGACTCTGGTATCACAGGAGGTTGGTATACATTTTACGGATTGTGGGTTTAGTCTAAAAATATCTAAAAATTGGGGTTAATTCTATTAATATGTTAGCAAAATTGTACCTTTACATAATTACAATTATACACGTCCAATTGGTTTCAGGTACAGAAAAATAAGATTATGAGGAGAGAGAGAGAATGAAATGATAATTTATTTCCTGTGTATACAAATAAAATTAGAATACCTTTACTGTAAACTTACTACAACGAGCTAGAGATGGCTTAACTTGATTAGTAGAGATGAAAGATCTTTATTGAGTTTCTGAGCCCCTCACCAGCTGAATAAATAACCAGCAGTGTTTATGAATGCGCTCATACTGCAAAATTACAAGATAGTGGATCTGTTTAAGCTAAGAAAACCCATCAGTGAACTAACAAACAAGATCCAAAACTTAATAGTAGATGTGCTCAGCAAGCTGATCCGAATTTAAAGCTTTTTAAACATAGACAAACCCATGAAATATCTGGTCTCAGCACCTGTGACTTTGAGTTACGTAACGTACAACAGCCAAGTAGTAGGTAAAATTAACACCCGAGTAACTAATTCTAGAAATAACTAACGAAGTTCCTAAAATAGAAGCATCCATATAAAAAAGCATATTTCTCCTCTCCAAGTAATAATTGGGCTATACATCTACCTGACTAATTTATAAATGGTAATCTCAGTCTACTATTAAATATTAGGCCAAGAATTAACCCCACATAAAAAATGTTTCTTACCTCTACTAGCAGCATCTTCCTCTAAAGGAGTCTCCGATGTTGGAGAGGATGTAGAACTGCAAGAGGCCTCCTTCGCGTCAAGCATCATGGCAATGACCTCTCTCATGGTTGGCCTATTGACTGGAGACAAACTCGTACAAAACAAGGCAATCTTGAGGACTAAAGACATTTCTTCAATCGTCCTCCTTGCACTTAAATTTAAGCGCTGGTCAAAGATTATAGATGTTGGCATCATATTCTGTGTGGATCTTCTCACCCAAGTAACGAGATCCCCTCCTTGATCGATTGGCTGAACTGGAGATTTTCCTGTAACCAATTCCAGTAGAACGACGCCAAAACTGTAGATGTCACACTTTTCTGTGATTTTCATCGTGTAAGCATATTCTGAAACAAAAACAAGTCTTGTAAGCCAGGATCTAACTTACGTGGGTTCAGAAATAAACAAATTGCATTTAAGAAAACGATCCTAATACAAAAATTGACTTTTTGAGATACCACATTTAATTGTGTAGACGTTTAATTTCCTAACTGATCCATCCAGATTCAAATTTAAAGTACGGTTCAAGTTAGGAACAAAGGGAGTTATTACTAATATAGCGTTACTAGATGAATGTTAATTCAAGCTCTAGTTTTGAGAGTTTTAGGGATTTATTAAAAAGCCAAGCATAATTATTCAGTAAATAATTAATACACTTCTTCTTCTCCATTTTATTAATGAGAAACTACACTGAGGGTAATCATGGAACCGTCACATTTTAGGTCAAAAACTTAGTCTGAAATGAAATCTTATAACGTCAAATCCAACGAAGAAACGCAAAAGACATTCCATTTTATGTTTCATGTCATCACATATGAATGCAACAAAATACTCCAAATACACAAATGTAGAATGGTTTTTAAGGAATCCAACAAGGATACAAATACAAAGCCCTATTACATTAATTACATGGTCTATAGTTCTTTGAGCAATTTAGTGATTTGAAATATGCAATGCTATCAAGTAGACACTTGTACAATACAAAAGCTCCGCTACTCAAATGCAGAATACGGCAACCAAGTAAACAATTTAGCACTATAATTAGGTTGAAATTTGGTACAGGGGTATCCACTAGAACAAGAGTAGTGAGTATTGCTTCTGTCTACAATAGGTAGTCTTAGATTGCAGAGTAAATTTCGTACCGTTTCAATCTTGAGTTTAAGACTACTCTAGTTCACCACTTCCAAAGACAGTTGTTGTTGTCAGGGAGCAAACACATAAAATGGGTTACACACATTGCCATGTGTACGGTTGTTCAGGCCACATATTTACTCCTAAACGGGTGACTAAATACAGATTTTCATCCATGGGTGTTCTATGACCTCTACCCACAAGATTATATGTGCCTGTGTTAACTGCAAACACCTTTTGACACTACAGAAATTATCTACACATGCTAAAATTTTAATGTATGCAGATCTAGGTGTGGTGGGTGAATCAAGTTGCCGGAGCTTACAGAATAGGAATTAGTAAATGCTTTAAAATAAATCTCAAATGCTAATACTTATGAAAAACATAACCACGTGATAACTAATTCTTTCTTTTGAATTAACGAGAAATCTATTGAAGGAAAGTTAAATTGGAAAAAAATAGCAAAGAATTGGTAGTATGAAAAAATTAATCTTGCCAAAAATCTTACCAGGGGCAATATAACCATAAGAACCCGCAACAGCAGACATGGATTTTGAGAAAGGTAAATCAATCAACTTTGCCAAGCCAAAATCCCCCACGTGTGCCTCTAGAGATTCATCCAGTAAAATGTTATTTGACTTTATATCACGGTGAATAATCTGAGGCTTGCAGTCACAGTGTAAATAGCATAAACCCTCTGCTGCTCCAAGAGCAATTTTATAACGAGCATCCCAATCCAACGAACACTTATTTGGATTCCCATGTAGGAGTTCACCTAGGCTCCCGTTCTCCATATGCTCATATAACAAAAGATTAGAGTCTTGATGGTAGCAGAAACCGTAGAGCTTTACAATGTTGCGGTGCCTGATCTTTCCCAATGTCAATATCTCAGCCCGAAAACTGTTGTCTACATTGGAAGCTTCGCCGGAGGACGTGAGCTTCTTGACAGCAATCAACATGCCATCAGACATAATGGCTTTGTATACTGTGCCACAAGCGCCGGTCCCAATAACTGCACTCTCTGAGAAATTACCAGTAGCTTCTAGAAGGTCTTGATAAGTAAACCCTTCTTTGGGGAAATAATAAGTGTTGAAAGCCTCGGTTTTTTCACTATTTTCGACAACTAAAACAGGCATACTATACTTCACGATCCAGCAAACACCAACAGTAAGGACCAACGAAACTAACCCTATAACCACCGCGACAATGCTCACTATTTTGTCCCTTGAAGAACCCTGTTTCATCAAACTGGGGTCTGCAGAAATAGATGGGGTGAAAGATGGATGACAAGGATCTGTTTCTGACCTGCAAATGCCAGGATTTCCAATGAAATTGCTAGCATCCATCCTTCTGAAAACAGGAGTACTGGGTATTGCTCCCACCAGGTTGTTGTGAGATAGGTTGCACACCAAAAGACTTGAGAGGTCACCAATTGAAGTAGGTATTGCACCATCCAGCTGATTGTTGTTCAAGTATAGGGACTCCAACATTTGCAAGTTTCCGAGATCATCTGGAATATCACCAGAAAGAGCATTGTAGCTAATATTTAAAGCAATTTGCAGGGCAGTAAGCTGGCCCAACTCAACAGGTATTCGGCCAGAAAAATAATTCCCTCCCATTTGCAGATCTGTAAGCCTAGCCAGTCTCCCTAAGGTATATGGGATGGCTCCATTCAGTCTGTTATCCGAGAGCTTCAGCAGTTCAAGTTTCACAAGATCGCCAAATTCTTCTGGCAGATTTCCAGTGAATCTGTTCCTACTAAGGTCTAGTCTCTGAAGCGCCGTACAGTTCCCGAGCTCACGGGGGATACTTCCTGAAAGATGGTTAGAAGAAATATTGAAGCTAACTAGCCGCTGGAGTTGACCAATCTCAGGAGGAAGAGTACCCAGAAAATAATTATTGGACAGTAGGAGTCTTTCCAGATTTTTGAGGTTGCCCACTTCTGAAGATATCGGCCCTGAGAATCGGTTTTGGAAAAGTTCTAATGCTATGAGATTCTTAAGGCTGGATAGCTCGAGAGGGAGACTTCCAGTAAGACGGTTACCTCCCAGCATTAACTGTACGAGAGACTTGCACGTTTTCAGGCCATAGGGAATATTACCAGATAACATGTTTGATCCAAGACTTAGAAACATCAAGGTTTGAGATTTACACAGATTTGCAGGTATGCTACCTACAAAATTGTTCTCAGACATGTCCAGAACCGAGAGATTGCTGTTTGCCCCGATGAGAGGTGGAATGATGCCCTTAAGATTATTATCGAAGAGTTGCAAATCCTCCAACAAAGTAAGATTTTGAAACTCCCAAGGAATAGTGCCTGTTAACTTATTGATGGATAGATCTAAATTCACGAGCTGCTTTAATTTTCCAAGCTCTCTCGGAATACTTCCTTGCAATACATTTTCGAAAAGATGAAGCAATTGAAGATCTGGAATCTGACCGAGTTCTGATGGAATGAAACCAGTTAACTGATTCTCAGATAAATCAATCTCAACTGCACTCACACAGTTTCCTAGCTCTAATGGAATTGTTCCATTCAGTTTGTTTCTGTAAATGTACAATTTTCTCAACTTGGATAATTTACCAAGCTCTTTAGGGATATCACCAGTGAAAGCATTATCATTTAAGGCAAGCAATTCCAGGTTACCACAATTCCCAAGTTCAGAGGGAATAACACCAGTTAAAAGGTTTTGCCAAAGAATCAATGTAGTTAGATTTTTCAGCCTCTGAATCTCCTTAGGAAGAGGACCTTCAAGCTTATTCTGTGCCAACCCAAGAATCTCTAGGCTATCACATTCACTAATCTCCACTGGTACTGGACCAGAGAGAATATTCAGACCTGCTCTAATAATCCTAAGATTCTTTAACATTCCAATGGTGGAGGGAATATTATCTGTAAGGTTATTACTATAAATTTCAAGCTCCTCTAGCATTGTCATGTTACCAAGCTCATCTGGAATTCGACCAAACAGAAAATTCTCACTCAAAAAAAGCTGTTTTAGGCTAGAAATTTTGAAAAGTTGAGGTGGGATTTCTCCATGGAACCTATTGGTTCTGAGGTCTAGAATCTCCAAATTACCACAATTAGCTAATCGACTAGGTAAAGGACCAGAAATGAAGTTTTTGGACAAGTTTAAGATGGTTAATCTATGGAGTTCACAGATACTATAAGACAAATTACCAGACAAATTGAACTGACTAAGATTTACAGAAATTACCTTATAACCATGGGAACACTCTATACCATTCCAATAGCAAGGAGTAGAATCCTTTGAATTCCAGCTTTGGAGATTGTTATCATTATCAACAAGATTATTTTTGAACATCAAAAGTAAATTCCCTTCGTGATTCAATGATCTCACGAATATAACAGAATAACAAATTATGAATAAGAATCGAAGTCGTTCTTTAATGAATTTTGAAGGAGAAGAAGAACACCTCAAGATCGTCATCTCTTAAGTTCTTAACACATTAAGAGTGATTTCTAAATTCCCAAATATTCAAAGACGAGGAAGAAGAAGAAGAGGGTTTCGTTTAGATTAAAGAAAAGAAAGTCGTATATTTAACTTGAGATACAGGTAAAGATCTATAGGAAACTGAACCTAAGTTAGAAATGGAGTAAAGAAATTGATTATCCCAAGAATTGAAAAGTGTACAGGGATTAAAAAATAAGGAGATAGAGATGAATGTTGGAGCATTAAAGGATAAAAGCGAAGAAAAAAGATAAGATAGAGATAGATAGATGGATAGGGAGGGAGAGTGAGTGAGAAAGAGAAAGAACAAGAAGAAGAAGCTTGAGATTGTCAGAGAGTCACGATCGAGGGGCGCATGAAAATATTAAGGTCAACGAAATGCTTTCCAGCAACGCTTCTTCTTTCTTCTAGTAATAGTGATGATCTGGTTGTTCGTCAAATTCCACCTCTTCTTCAATTTCAATATCATCATAATTATCAATCTCATCTGTTGCTTTATACAGCGTATGTAGAGAAAGAGAGAGAGAGGTGAGGCGAGGATCTTTGATTTTTTATTTAGGTTACATTTTTTTACCTGAATTGATGCTATTACTATGTGAGAAAGCTAGAGGATGAGATTTAGTTTGGTCGCCTTTTTAGTTTAATTTTTTTTAGTTGATTTCTTTTCAGTTCTGAAACCTCATGATTTCAACGGTGACTTGTCTGAACAGTGAGAAGTGGAGGAGAGTAGTGGGACTTCTCTCTGTACTGTTCTATATATATTTTCTCAAACTCACTTTTTGGGCTCCGCCAAACTTGAGAGTTCTGGTTCCTGACTTGTGTCACTTGTTCATTCTCATTCCCTTTTGCTTGTGTCACTTGAAAGTCATCTTTATGAATGCCGACATAGACGTCCAGTATTCTTCTGATTTACCGATGAATAATTCAAATTGATATACGTTCCATAATGTTACCGGAGTAATATCAGAAAAAATACCACATCCAGATCAATGAATACTTAAGTGGCTAAATAATGTTTTAATGTTTTTTTTCTTATCATGATTTTAAAATTATATCGTTAAATTATTATTATTTTCCGGCTGATTTAAGGCCTGTCTATTTTGTTTTATTTTTTTGAAAAAAAAATATATCTTTTTAGATTATATTAATTGGAACCGTGAACAAGCTAATTCAAATACATCGAATAGATACAACATAAAAGTATGAAAGCAAAATTTTACAACATAAGAATTATAATAGAACAAAAAGTACATAATTATTGATCACAGAAGTAATCGATGTAATTTGAAAGATGGTGTTTTTATTATGCATCCACCATTTGGAGAGTTCTTCTTCTTTATCAAGAGAAATTCCTTTATAAAAAGGATAATTTGCACTAAACATCATTATCATAACCAATTCCAGTAGCCATTGATCTTGTTTGATTAAATCTTGATCATCGTCACACCGAAATTGATTGTCTTCGAAGATATACTTGAATATATCATCGGGTTCAAATTGATACGCCCGAAGGCTATAGAAAATCACACTTATGGCGAACATAAATACAACTACATGGCATGAAGTAGCCACGGGATATCAACAATAACTTAAAAATACAAACTCTAAAACCTAAAATCACAAATAATGTGATTTTTTTATTGAAAACATCAAATACTAATTACAAAATCCAAATCTACTCGGGAGATCTTTTCTCAGATCAAATCCGAGTAGATCTAGATTTGAAGAAGAAAATGGTAGAAGAGAACTTTTGGATAATTTAAAAAAAAAAAACGGTTATGCAGAGAGAATGAGAGAGAGAAAATCTACCCAATTTTGTGTCCCCCTATATGAGTGGATAAGGATGTCTAAAATAGGATTAAACTACTAAATTACCCTCTATTAAAACCTAATATTCCAACCTAATACTAAAACCAATAACTCTAATATATTTTTCATTTCCATTTCATAGCAATTCTCCCTCTTCTTTTTCATTTTAAACTAAAACATCATCGATTCAAAAAACGGTTAATCGTTTGATTTTTCTGTATAACGACAATGACAAAACGAATAAAGCATCTCACTGGATATACTCATCCAAGTGAAAATAATCCAAAATTTGCACAAGCAATTCGCAATAAACAATCGAAGAAGAAAACGGTTACGGAAGACGAGAAAACTTTCAGCTTGATACAAGAACAACAAATGGTTCGAATCAGGTACTATTCTATCATCCCATTTCTGTTAATTAGGTTTTATCAACATGCCACACTCAAAAATTAAAAATTATGTAATCTGGGTTTTTTGTGTTAACCAAAATCGTTCGATGTTGATGTTTACATCGAAAAATTCATGTGAGAAACAATCGATGTTCATGCCCACGTCGATCGATTGTGAAGTATCTAAAAAGCCACAAAGAACATCAACCAAGAATCGCTCGATATTGACATTTATATCGAACGATTCTGGTTTTAAAAAAAACTGCACATTTTTTATTGGTGTTTTGTGTAGAATCGGTGGATGTGCAATACCCACATAGACCGGATGTAAATATGTGAAATGCCAGAATCGTTCGATATAGGTGGTTATATAGAACGATTGTAAGTCAAGGAAATGACCAATTTTTCTGGTGACTATTTAGCCTAGAATTGGTGGATATGAAAACATATATATAATGATTCTTTAGTGTAAATTGTTAGGAATCGCTGGATGTGGATGTATCGTGATGGTCGATTGTTGTCTTGGAATTCATATATTCACTTGAATTTGATTGTTGTTTATCCTATGTTGTCGTACTGTTAAGGGATAAGGGAAAGAGAAAGTAAGCGGAAAAGATATCGAAGAAAAAACACGATCTTGTTTCTCCTCCGAGCTTGGGACTAAATACCGTAGGTGCTCGTAAGGAAAATCGATCTCCTTCAATGAACCAACTCAAGTGGAACACCTAAGAGAAGAAGAATCTTCTCTTTTTGATACAAAATATGATAGAGTTCAAAGTGAAGAAGTAAGTTATAACGAAGATAACGAGAGCCATGACGTACAAGAACGAGGAGGTAAAGAACCACCACCATGACAACAAAAACAACAACAAGAAGGAGATAAAAATAAAGATGCAACGTAAGAAAAGAAGAAAAATGAGGATATTTGCCAAAGCCTGGGTTGATGTTAGGTCACGACCCTAATCAGCCATACATGGGTTACCGGGTGACGAATGAGAGTTGTTATGGGGGTACGAACACAATTGGGTTGCTACGGTCTATGCAACCACGATAAGTATCTCAACCTTATGTTATATCATCCACTTTTATTTAAGCTATCATGCACTTTCTAATTTTTTGTGATATGTTATTTAGGATCACACCGATGTTATGCATCTTTTAGAACACCAACCGTCAGTGAGCAAAACAATTTTATGGCCAATATTTGGAAAATCACCCCCAAGTCGTCCAGACCATCGAATATTTGTGGTTGTTGTATGAAGTAAATAACTCAGTGGTTGGTTATGAAAAATCCCTTATTTCTGCCTTCCTCGAGAGATACTATGGGGAAACAGATGCTCTGCATCTTCCGTTTAGGGAAATGACAATAACCCTAAATGATGTGCAGTTGATCACTTGTCTCAACATAGGAAGTAAATCCGTGAGGGGGGTCCGACTACATGAGTGAGATTAGTTGGGAGGTCATCTACGAGTTCACTTCGAGGGTGTTTGGTTGGGATGCGAATCAGACTAAGAGGGAGATGATAGTATCTGAGCAAAAGCAGAGAATATTCAATCTCAAGATCCCGAGGGAATAGTTCTCGAGAAAAAAAGGAGCTTCATGAAAGAGGTAAGCTGACCGAGCACCGTATCAATGCTACATCAACCGCATATATTCTTTACATATTGGGATCTGTTATCTTCCCCGACGCGGTAATCGGGTGAACGCCAACTACATCCAGTTATTGGAACCATTGAATCGTGTCCGCGACTACTTTTGGGGCAGTGCTTGCCTTTCATTATTGTTGAACGAGGTGAGAAAGTGTACTAGGATACACATGACCTAAGTTGGAGGGAATGTGGCTCTTCTACAGGTAATTCAAATGGTGTAGTTATTGTATTTTGTTTATCTTATTTTTTCATTTCTCGCCTATATTACTACGTTGATGGAGGTGTGGATATACTTACACTTCCAAGAATTTGCTAAAAAGGGCCTGTGTGAAAGATAATTGGGACGATGATTTTTTTGGAAACAAATACTCTTTCAACGGCAAGACGAAGAGTCAGGAGAAGGACCTCCAAATTTAAAGTAGCAACTGGACAACATGACGACGACAGATGTTGTCTTTCACCCTTACAAGAAAGAACTAATGGAAGAAAAGATGGTTGGGTGCGAAGAACAACGTTATTTTGGACCTCTTTTTTAACCCAAAGGCTATGTACTGTACAACCCAACAAGAGTGGCGAGACTATGTGATGTTGTGCAACAGATCTCCATGGCCTCTGATGGAGACAAATATAAAATGGATAAGTCTTATTGTAAGTCCATTGAGAACGAAATTTTGGTTCTTCACGATCTTTTACCATCATCTTAGGATTGGGAAGATAAGAGGTATCGCATAATTGAATGGATATGACTCCGAACTTATATGATGAATCATCTCCGGAATACATGGCGTGGTACCATAATGTTTCTCATACTCGTGTGATACGAATAGACGAAATGCCCTTAATCAAGGACCGGGATAGAACTCTCGCTATTCTGGTACGTATTGTAGTCTCTTATGGCTTGTTAAGGTTTGAAATGGCTTTCAATAATTTTGATGTTTAAAATGAAAACAGAGAAAACGAATCACGTATCTGATCAACAAAGCAAAAGCATGCATAGGAAAAGGAGAATATGTTGAGGCGAATCATAGGAAGATTGCAGAATACAACTCTCTGGAGGATGAAAAAGCTAGTGCTATGTATGAGGAGACGGTGCCAAAGAGAAAAACTAGAGCGAGAAAAATTGCTCTGGGTAAATCAAATAGGGGCCAAGGCAAAGATTACCAACATGATAGTGACGATAACGATGGTGCTCAATAAGGACCTGTCAGACGAGGTCGAGGTGGTCATGGTGTTCATGGTGGTCGTGGTGAGCGCGATGATGATATTGAATGAATGGATTTTTGTTTTTCGAACTTACCTCTTTAACTATGGATAGTTATGCATTTAAATTATGTTTGTTGTTCGAATTTAAACATGTTAGGTTTATTAGTTTATGAATCAATGAATTTAGTTGGTTTTATAATTGTTGTGTTGGCTAAGACGCGACAAAAGAACTACAATTTGGTCCAAATTCTGATATTCTGACAGTTTTTTAAGCAACAATTGATCGATATGGACATCCCTATCGAACGATTCTTGTTTCTGGCAGAGATTAAAAGTTTACAATCGTTCGATATGTCTATACTATCAAACGATTCTGGGGAAAAAATGTCAAAAGATTGTCAGAATTACAGATTTGGTGGATATATATGTTCATATCAAACGGTTTCTGAGGAAAACATGGGAAAATTTTGTCAGGGTTACAGAATCAGTGGATGTATCCTCTCATATTAAATGATTTTGGGGCGCAATTTTTTTTTTTTGGTTTTTTAGGTTATAATCGTTCGATATGAACATCCATATATATCGATTCTAGGTAGAGAAAATATCAATTTTTCTGGTTGTTTCTTAGGAGACAATCGTCGATGTTGACTTTTATATCAACCGATTTCAACAAGCCAGTTTTTATCATTATTGATGAGCCAAAATCTTTATTTGTGGACGTATATAAAAACCGATTGTAACAAGTCTAGCTTTTCAGCATTTTTGATAAAACATAATCGGCTGATGTGGATATATATATAGAATAATTGTGGCAGACTATGTCACAAATATTTTGAGTTTTTCGAAAAAAACTAATTGTTGGGTGTAGATTACTCCCAAGTACTTGATCAATTTTCTATGTTTAGAATATTCATAATTTGTGTACCTTCTTCTTTGGGTAGCAGTTCAGTCCAGGTAAGAAACATTTATCATAAATAGGACTCGAATTGGCTCACTGTATAAACTATTTCATTACTTGAGTGTAGAATTTATGGAGGTGAATCCTATTGGTTACATGCCAGCACTGGTGGATGAGGACTTATTGGTTTTTGATTCTTTTGATTTCTTATTGGTATGTTAATTGTTAATGTTCCTTAGTAGGGTAATTGCAAGTTTTTGATAGTGTTGCTATATTTGGATATTACTAATATGTTTTATCTGAAGTGCTGATTGTTGTTTTTGCAATTTGTAGTACTTGGAAGAGAAGTATCCTCATCATCCACTTTTGCCTGCGAACCTTCAGGAAAAAAATCGTCCATTACCAAGTTAAGTGGCAATTCCTCTTTTTTTAGTCATTACTAATAGCAAATATTGTGGATATTATTGGTCTTCAGTGTAGAATCACCAACTCAGAGTTTTTCGAACAGTATTTGCTGACTTTTTGTTATTAGCTACTGGACCATTCAAAACTGAAGAACAGTTCGGGGATGAAAAGGATTGATATTAACATCAATTATCTAAGAGAAGCTTCCCTCGAAACGTTCTCAATCTAGTTATATCTCTATGATTGAGGAGACTATTAAAATAGTAGTCTGTTAGAGATTCTCCAATGATATGTTACTGTTTGATTTTATTTTCCTCTTTTGGTATCAATAAAGGTTTTGTTTGGTCGAAAAAACCAGATTTTACCGTAATTAAAAGCAAGGGCTATGGGATATAGTATTCTGACAATCCATAATTTTTTAAAATTGAACATTAGCTCCACCTAACAGTAAAAAGTCTGTCGTCGGTGTAAGTTATTATATTTCATTTTTATTTTCAATCCAGATGGACAACTGGGATTCTATCTTGATAATGGAAAAACTTATGAGACAAGTAACCTACCGTCGGTGTAAGTTATTATATTTCATTTTTATTTTCAATCCAGATGGACAACTGGGATTCTATCTTGATAATGGAAAAACTTATGAGACAAGTAACCTACCGTCCAAATTAACCCTAGGGGCTTGACTTAAATATCAAATTTTAAAGTCATCGATCTTACATCCACATATACGGTATACCAATCTCATTTAATTTATAACTATTTTTATTAACAAAAAATTCCTAATTAATATTTATTTCGTCCTAAAAAATAATTATTATCATTTTTTATATTAATCTATTATATCTCTTTTTGTAAAAGAGAGTGATTACAATTTTAAACCGATCTCGATACGCTAACATACCGAAGAGTTCCAAAGACAACAAGCTAATAAATAATTTAACTAGGCTTAAGAAATATTTTACCAAGTGGTGATTTTGACTTGGCTAAAAGTTACAAGTAGGGCCTGTCAAAATTTACGAAAGCCAGATGTGAGCTAGCAGCATGTTTCCATGATGTTGTGCTTGCTTAGTTTTTTATACCATGGCAGCATTAAGGGGAGGGATATGTAGTACCGTTATGCTAAGCATCGTGGTGAATGTTTTAGCTTAGCTTTAGCTATATTATTGCTAAGACCAACCATTGTAGGTTATTTTTTAGCTATAACATGTCCCAAATCTTTAGCTTACTTAGGAAAATATAAACATCAAAGCCACTTTGTAGTTAAGAAATAGAATACGGATACTTAGTTTTTATAAAAAAATTATTTTACGGATACTCAATTTCGTATGGTTTTTGAAGGAAACTCAGTTTCCTTCTCAGTAATAACCAAATTTCGATTGTTTCCTCTATTTCTATTTCCAATATTTCTCTTTTTAACTATTTTATTTATCCAAACTTCTTTATTTCCTACAGTATCTCCTAAATTTTCTCTTAATTATTTCTTAATTCATAACAAATATTTAATAATCCAATTAAATATATTTTGAATTAAAAAAGAATTTGATGGAAACTGAGTTTCCATATGTTACTATTTGGACGAAAACTGAGTTTTCGTCTATATAAACTAAAAAATGGGACCCTTTCATAGTGTTTTTTTTATTGTTCTTGGTTTAGATATATTCAAGCTATATATAGCTAAGAAAAACGTCCAAATATAGTGCTTGGCCTTACACCACGTTAAATATTTTAAACCTGGCTAAGTTGAGACCTACTCCAATCATTTGAGGCTTATTCAATAATTTAAAATAGGATCATTTTGAATTAATCTTAAAAACCCATTATCCAACTATTTTTGTTAGTGCAAATACACCCTTTGATTAATTAGTGTTAATCCTTGAATTAATTGTTAGATAAATTAGATTAGTTTTATTATTTTATTATTTATTTATTAATTAATTCTTTTTTAATGATATTTTCTATTTATTTTTTTATTTTCTATTAGTTTTTATATATTTTTTAAATTTTTTAAAGGTTATTTTAGTAACTAGAATCGACAAGTATTTAGCGATTTACCTGCCGATTGTATATGTTTTTTTTCGTGATTGAAGAACATGAAACAGAATCAGCAGATACAACAAAGAACATCTGCCGATTCTGGTATCAATATGATTTTCAAAATTTAATATAAACTAAAATCAGTAGGGTGGAAGCATTTTATCTGTCGATTGTTTACAATAGGCTAATAGATATCTGTCGATTGTATCCTAAAAAAATATCAGAAAAATAAGTTTAATAAATTAAAATCGGCAGTTATTTAGTAACTTATCTGCCGATTGTGGATGTTGTTCTTCGTGAACGAAGAACATGAACCAGAGTCGATAGATTCGATGTACATAGCCGATTTTTGTATGAATATGATTTTCAAAGATTTATATAAACCAAAATCGTGGGTGGGAAGTATTTTATACGCCGATTGTATCCTAAAAACCATATAGAAAAATAAGCATTTCTTTTAACAAGAATCGGTTGATATGATTGTCCACGTCCACCGATTTTGGGAACAATCGTCCATCATGCAAGTTCTGTATCGGTCGTTTGTTCCTGAATCCAAAAAAATAAAAGAAAATTAAATATGGTTTAAAAAAAATTGGTTTGACATTTTTTTTCACATTTTTTGATCAGTTCCGAGAGAAATAGGAATAAATCAAAAACAAAAAAATAACCAAATAATAAAAAAGATAAATTTTGATATTAGGGTAAAGATAGAAATATAATTCTAATTAGTAGGGATAATTTAATAATTTTACTCTATTAAAACAACCCTCATCTAGGTGGCCATAGAATTTAGTAAGCCTCAAATAATTGGAGTTGTTTTCAATTTAGGAAGGATTTTAAAATTTAGAGAAAATTTGAGTGATTCATTTTGTCTAAATTGATGTCTTCGATGTTCTTGCAAACTGCTCTGTTTTTCTTTTTTTTTTTTTTTTTTTTAAGATAATAAAATGTTATGTTCTTACGTGATAGTGTATGTCTTTGTTTTCTTCAAATTTAATAGATAATGTATAGCAGCGAGCATTACACCGCCGAGGTAAATAGGCAGTTAAAATCATAAAATATTCTTATAAGATCTCATATTGAATTATAAAGGAGGCTATTTTATTAAATTGATTTCAAGAATAAATGTTGACATAATAATCAATCTAGGATGTTAGATGAAAATATTTATTTAATTTTTCCTATAGATCCATAATTCTTTTGAAGGATTATTCTATCAATTAATTGTGAATAAAATAATTAAGTATGTTCTAACATTTCAAAGAGGGAACTGCTACTTTTAGTGGCTCGGATATCCGCACTGGTATTTTGAAAACAGAACTGTTGTACTGATCGAATAAATCAACCGAATTTTATCCCGAATAGAGATTCAATGATTAGAGAGGAATGACCCTAATATTAAGATAAGAAATGGGCAGAGTAGATCTTTTTCTATTTCACGCGGTAGATTTTTTGGTAGATTTCTTCAGTCAATCTATCATTTTTGTTTCCGAGATTGGTTTCAACTTTTAACTTTCAAACGAGTCATATTTGCATCTCTGATTTTCATATTAAATTGTATATTGATCCAATATTTAAACATTCCAGAGGTTAAATTTAGAGAGTTATTTTGATAGAGATTCATCATTCATGTATCTCTTCAACCATAAGATCCACAAGTATAGCTGTTTTAGATGATAATGCCACATACAGATAGTAGTATTGTATTGACACTCCCAAACTATCATACATACGTTTATTTATTCATTTATTAAGTACATATAGTACTACATACCCATTTTAGCAATACTAATTAAGCATCCAACACGAAACAAACAGGAAACCCCGTCTTCTTCGACAACATGATACATGAACACTGATAAGTGATATGGTAGAAGATACTTCCAAACAGGAACTAATACTCTCAGCCCCCAAACTTTTCCCTAAGAACCAAAGAGAAATCATAAACTTTTTGAAGGTCGGGAATCGTCTTCCAAACACTCTCCTTCTCCATGCATCTTTTCACCCATGCCATTAACTTTGGACATTCTTTCTCTACACTGAACTTCCCAAAAGTCTTGTAGGTGTGGAACCAAGCGTAGAATGGGACAAAAACAATATCAACAAAACCAAGTTTCTCATCACCAAAATATGGTTTATCTCCCAGTTCTGATTCCAAAACTTTTAAGCACTCAATGAGCTCCACTTTTGCTTTCTCTTGGTCGTCCCCTTTGTTCATATATACCCTCCTTCCACAATCATATATATATCTGATCAACAAACATGATCATTCAGCAAATTTATGTCATGGACTACTGATTATTACGGCAAATATTTAAGATCTTATTTTCTTACACGTTGAAACATGTACTGATTATAGGTATCATAAACTTCAAAAAGTACTCCTCCGTATCATTCTGAGTGATTACTGATGAGATATTAGCGTCCTATTAGGATAGGGACATGCCGGCCTCTAATAAGATTTAGAACGAGTACTTCATTAAACAAAAAGAAAAGAAATATATACCTTCTTTTCGACTAGTCGGCCCAAAACCTTGCTTGGGCACGCTGATAAGGATCAGAAGGCAATAAAGGAGACTTGTCATGCCAAACTTCGTCGATGTATTGAACCATAATTAGGGACTCGCAAATGGGTTTTCCATTATGGATCAAAACAGGGATTTTCTTATAAACTGGATTCATTTTCAATAGCAAAGGACTCTTGTCTGCAAGATTTTCTTCTTTGTATGCATATCTGATCCCTTTCTCAGCCAAAGCAATCCTCGCTCGCATGCCAAAAGGGCTTACCCAAAAATCCATAAGAACTACCTCGTCATTGGCCATCTGTTTCTTACAGAGAATTTGCAGAACTAAAAATGATTTTCTAGGTAACTCGAAGAGGAAAAGTACTTTAGTATAGTCTCATAGAAGTATGTTGAGGTAAGTTTACAATATTTATCTACTCGTTTCGGCTAAAACTGTGGGTTCCATTGAAAATCTTGTACATTTGTGCTTACGTACTCGGGACTTGAGTTGGCATCCGTTAGATACTAACACTTAATCGGGCTTTGAACAACTGGTCGGATGTTTTAGTCTTTCTTCAGATAAAACTCATCCTCCTTTCTAGAATTTCTAGGAGATTCGCGTTTAGGTTAGGAGATCTCCAGACTCCAGCGATTTGTCATGGAGTGTGCGTCATGCATTATTCTAGTCCCTTCTATTTCCATCGAGTGAGTCAAGCCATCTTTGACTCAGCTAAATAGCCAATCAAGGTAAACGAATGTAATGATCCAAAACTATCCTGTTTAACCTTGCAAAAAAATATTTTTTTTCAAAATTATCCAAATCTTGATATTTTTACAAGCGAGAGAATGATCTGTGGATACCTGTTTACTGCACCCATTATATCCGGTCTGATGTAGCATCTACGTGTTTTATACTCCCTCCGTTTCAGGAAAAGAGTTACTTTTCCTATTTCCACAATTGTTAAGGTAAAATGAGAGAGAATAACTTTTATAATTTATTTCCAGATTTATCCTAATAAAAAGTTTAATATTACATATATCTTTATAATGAGGATAATAATATTTTTTAAAATAACAAGGATAGTTTCAAAAGTTTGTTATGTTGAAAATGAAAGTAACTCTTTTGTTGGAACAAAAATTTAAAGAGAAAGTAACTCTTTTCCTGAAACGGAGGGAGTATTATTTTAAAAACCCTAATTTCTACATCATTTACTAAAACTGAAGAGAGATAGAATAAAACGTGATTATTTTAATTAAAGATCAATGCTCCCATAAGGAAAAGAAACAAAACGTCACATATTTTTTCCCTTCATCTCTCAAAAAAAAAATAATTAATTTTAACCCATTGATCTAAATTAAATCAGTATTATTCCATTTCATCTTTAGGTGATTACAAAGGTATGTTTGTGCTTATTTTTCATCTTTAAGGGTTTTTTTTGTTGTATTTATCATGTTAAATTGTATCATGGGTTCACGAATGGTGGATCTGTTGTAGAGGAGGTGCCGGTTTTTTGAGCCTTTTTTTTTAAACATAGTTTTAGCTATGTATGTGTTGTGTTTGCTTTTTATATACTCTCTCCGTCCCATTTTGTTATTTAAATATGGTTTTTTTTGTCTCATTTTATCGATATTTTCATATTTTTTCCATAATGTTTCAAGATTTATCCCCACCTTAAACCCAACCACTAACTTGGAAAGTTGTGTAGTTTAAATTTATTAAATATTTATCTTAGATCCTAACAAATTTTACAACTAAAAACTAAAATTATGAACTAAAACTAGGTGTATTAAATTTTTTATGGTATCTTAATTGAGGGTATGTATGGAAAAATATTTAATCTTTATCATTTCCTTAATTTGTGTGCACAATCTAATTTAGACAACTAAAATGGGACGGAAGGAGTATTAATTAGTGTACTTACCTTAGAAATTTTATTCTTCTGTTGTAGAAGGTTGTGAACAGTGGAAATACTAAATTTTGTTATATTACTGATGATGAGGATAATAAGGACGAGGACGACGTGGATTTTAAATTAAGCAGTGCTGAGGATAATGCGGGTGATGAAGTTGATGGGATTAATGAGGATTATGAATATGGAGACAATGAGCTTTACACAGGTAAAACTTTCAATACAACACGCGAGCTAGAGTTGTCTTATAAAAGATATGGAAAAGGAATGTGGTTTGCGGTTAGGAAAAGAGCACAACAGAAGAATCAATTAGTGATAGTTGGAAGTGTGTCTTATTGTTGTAACGACCAAGGAAAGTTTAGCGAGAATAAAAATCCGGCTAAACAAAACAAGGCGAACAGGTGTGACTGCAAACCCGGATTAACTGCATGCTTAATCCATGATAACAAATGGAAAATTTCTACGTTCCATGTTTCACACAATCATGATTTTGTTAGTCCTAGCAAAACTCTGATGATGCCTTGTTACCGGGAAATTAGTCCTCATATTAAACACGACTTGATGCTAATGACCAGTCTGGAATTAAGATGCACAGAAGTTATATTGCAGTGGTAAACGACCATGGTGGGTATCATAAGATGTCGTGTACAAAAAGAGATTGCAGAAATATTATAAAAGAGTTACGGGCACTGAGACTTGGAGAGGGAGATGCACAAGCTATAATAAGATATTTTATGAACAAGTTAAGATACAAATCAAATGAGCATGAAGATTTCTATTATGTTGTAGAAGTAGATGAAGGGAAACATCTTAGGAATGTATTTTGGGATGATGGTTGGTGCAGAAAAGCTTATAAAGAATTTGGAGAGGTTGTTAGTTTTGATACTACTTACTTGACTAACAAGTTTAACATGCCCTTCGCTCATTTTATTGGCGTGAATCATCACGGACAATCTATATTACTTGGGTGTGGATTGTTATCAGATGAACGAGAAGAAACATTTACATGATTATTTAGTGAATGGTTAAAACGCATGTCCAGATATCCCTCGAAAGCAATTGTAACAGATCAAGATAAAGCAATGCAAGGTGTTATTAAGAATGTATCTCTTTCAGCTAGACATAGGTGGTGTTTGTGACATACTATGAAAAAAATGCCAGAAAAATTCGGCATGTACCCAAAAGTGAAAAGATAATATTCACTATGAAAGAAATGATATATGATACACAAACTCCAGCAGAGTTTGAAGCACGTTGGCACAAGATGTTGGAAAAGTATGACTTTAAGGAAAACAAATGGTTAGTGATTTATATGAATAAAAAAAAGATGGATCCCGTGTTTTGTGAAAAATACGTTTTGGATTGGGATGTTGACAACTCAACGTAGTGAAAGTATGAATGCCTTTTTCGAGAGCTTTTTTAACTCCAAAAACATCTTTAAAGCAATTTGTTGAGCAGTATGAACAGGCATTGAGAAATAATTAGAAAAAGAATTGATTGCAGATGCCGAATCATTTTTAAAATCTGTAAAAAGAATGACGAAGAATCCGTTTAAGTTGCAAATGCAACAGTTGTATATTCATGATAATTATCTAGAGTTTTCCAATGAAGTTTGTGATCCATCAGTTGCAATATACTCTACACTAAAGAGGGTTCAGAGATGTCAATATATGTTATTCGTGAGGATATTTGGATAAACACAATCTGCAAGAAAATGGAATTTAGTATAACATTTAAAAAAAACGGAAATTTATGAGGATAAAGTGGAAAAGGAGGCTCATGATACAAAAACAGTAGAAATAAAACTGTTATTAATGCTTCACGTTTTTCTTAAGAAATAGAAAACATTAAATAGGTTAACTTATATAGGAAGGAGTTAACCCTAATACAGGAGAAACCCTAATACAGAATATATGGGTATTATGAGGTGGCATGGACACCTGGTTTGACCGGCTGACCGGATGGTTCAACACTTCCCCTCAAGTTGAACGGTAGCTGGCGAACATTCAACTTGCTTCTCATGCTTCGCTTATCTTGATCACAACGTCGATATGAATGTTGCTTACTTGTCTCCATAGATCTTGTATTTCTTCTATAGCTTGCTTGGTAACGGTGGATACTTGTCCACCTTTTTTTTTATGAAGCTTGATCGTCATAGATTCAGAGGCTTCGCTTGCTTAGTTGTCACGAAACTTAACCATTTAACAGGTTCAGAGGTTCCGCCTTAAGCCGAAAAATCTTTATTCTTCAATTTTTAAATTCTTCAAATTCATAGTTTGAGATAGTCAAAATACCTCTTCAAATGGTTGTTTGAGATAGTCAAAATACTTCTTCAAATGGTTGTTTGAGGTAGTCAAAATACCTCTTCAAGTGGTTGGTTACCAGACATAATTGCTATAGATGGAGTTGTGAGCTGTAGATGGTTGTGAAGGTGTTGTTGTAGACCTGGAGCAACCGAAACTTGCTGTTGATATCTTGCTTTTGGTGTAGCTCGCTGATGTTGTTGTGTTGCGGAGACGGACGGGTGGTAACGATGGTAGTATGCATTGGTGTTGCTCATACAGAGCTACTGCGGAACTAGTGGTGATGGTTGGGGAGGAGCTTTTCTCCTCCCCTCCCATAGGATCGAACCCGCTCTGATACCAAGTAGAAACAAAGATTTTATTAATGCTTCACGTTTTTCTTAATAAATAGAAAATATAAAATAGGTTAACTTATATAGGAAGGAGTTAACCTAATATAGGAGAAACCCTAATACATGAAAAACCCTAATACATGAGAAACCCTAATACAGAATATATGAGTATTATGAGGTGGCATGGACACCTGGTTTGACCGGCTGACCGGATGGTTCAACAAAAATTATTATAGATGAAGACACAAGTGATACAAGTAGATCTGATTCTGATTTCGATGAAGGTGACTCTTATAAAACCGACCACGAAAATGAAAAAAGAATGAAAAAAGTGGTTGATTTTGAAGTTCACTGCAGTTGCCAATAGAAAATTCAGTGAGATTGCAGATTTGGCTTCCGGAAGTGATGAGCAATGTAAATCTGTTAATGAGTGGTTGGATGTTAAGATTCTTGAGCTCGTAATTAAGCAAAAGGAAGCCGAAATGGTTAAGATGGTTGAGGCCAAAAAGGTTGTACCAACGCTCGACATAAAAGATCCAAAATGTAAGAAACGTAAAGAGAGACCAAGATCTACTAGATTGAAATCCAAGAAAAGTAAGAAGAAACGTGCGAAACAAAACAATCGTCCCAAAGAAGCCAAGCAAAATTTCTTATGCACCTACTCATAGTTTTTGTTTTACTGTCCGTTAGAGCGTCCACAGTCGTCGACTAAATCGACGACTGAAGATTATAAATGATCGATAGTCGACGAAAGTGAGCCGCAGTCGTCGATCTTTTTTAGTATTTGATCGTTGAAAAATCACTGTTCAGGATTAAAAGTAATCGGTGATCGACGATCAAAGTTATAGTCGTGCGAAATTCTACTCCCTCGCTTGTGAACAGACGACGTACCAGCATCTCGCTTAAAAACACGGGCGAAGTGTTGACACTTCGCCAGCTCAAGCGTTATGCTAAACTTTCGCTCCACCAGACGAGTAACCAGACGCTCGCCTACTCATAAGCGAACATCAGAGATTTCGCCTAAAATTTCCAAACACGGGCGAGATGCAGAGATTTCGCATGGAATTGGGCGGGGTACCAGGACCACGCTTCGGTTTGGGCGACCCCCTAAGGTACCGCTTGAGTTTTGGGCGAGACCCTAAGGCCTCGCTTGGCTTGGGCGAGACCCCAAGGCCTCGCCTGGGGTTGGGAATTTTTGGCTTAAATTAGTAAGTTCATTACACGTTAATGGACTACAATTTTCCAACTATCCTTTTTTGTTTCTCCATTTAGTACCTTTTCAAGTTGAACAAAATTGATTAAGAGCTCCATTTAGTACCTTTTCAACTGTGCATTGGCTTAAATTAGTAAGTTCATGTCTGAGTTGTCAATTGATTAAGAGCTTCATTTGTTAATATCAGAATCTTCTGATTAGAGATAATTATATTTAATTAATTAAGATTATGTTGTAAGATTAAGTATCATGAAATCCAAACACGGGCGAGAGGTTGGGCTCTCGCCTAACACCAAGCGAGACTCCAACAACTCGCCCGTCTCTTTCTCCACACGTGTTATGCACACGTTTCACAGGCGAGATCTTGGCCACACGCTTCTATCCCAGCGGTACCCCTGCATCTCGCTTCGAACAGCGAAATACTGATATCTCGCTTATTTACTGGGCGGAATGTTGAGATTTCGCCTGTATTTTTTTTCGGTAGGCGGTAGACCAGAATCTCGCTTGTACCAGGCGAACTACTAGTCTCCCGTCCGTCTTTTCAAGCGTTACCTTGGTACTTCGCTTACCTTCAAGCGATATCCTAGGCACTCGCTTGATCATACCCCGCTGTTTTTTAGACGGATCAAAGATCAAAAAATTTGATCTTTGATCTTTGGTTATCATCGCGTGATTGGAGATGCTCTTAATACTTTATGTTTTGTTTTTTCTTTAATATATCAGAACCTGCTCTTTTTTTTTCCATCAGAACTCATTTAGTGCAGTCGAGTTGTTATTTGTTTTGTAGGATGTTATTAACCAAGAGGCATTGAGGCAATCATCCATGAGAAGGCTGCAGCAGTCCAAGTACCACACCAAATGCAACATCAACTAGTGTATACTGGACTCCAAAGAGGGAGAGGTGGAAAAGGCACACATACGAACACCCCTCACATATCCCATGTAGGTGAATTGTATATGAACTATCCGCGAGGAAATTATATGACCTCACCTCATGTATTGCATATGGGCAGCGAAACTGTACCTTAATTATCACAGTACTGTTTCCGAGCCCTATGGTGGTAGACCTTCGGCTCCATATATAACTCCTATAGTAAGCAGCATAATTAATATTCGTTGCATTTCCTGTTTTGAAATATTAGTGACGACTTAATCTGTACCACCACATTAAGCTCTATGAATCCTTCGTTGCATTTCCTGTTTTGTTTCTCTTTACTATTCATAATGTTTGTTTGTTATCAACTTATCACCCTCTTTAATACACTTAGAATTGTCTGATCTGGTATCTGGTTCTTATACAGGCTAATACAGTAACACCAAGCGAGTTTGATAATGCGCAATCTTTTTCTTATATAAAACTAATGGTAAATTGTAATTTTGTTAATCATTCAAGTCTATTTTTGTTATTCAATCTTTAACGGTAGAAAACTTCTTATTCATCAAATTATTTTTTATTGCGAAGGAATCACAACCTAAACCGTGGGAGCTACACCAGCAAAAGGATCATTGATGGTGCAGGACGTTTGTATGAGGAAGAATTTTTTAGAGCTACACCGGATATTTTTTAGTTAGCTTTTGGGTTTAATTTGGTTCTGTAAAACAAGTAAAAAAGTCTGCATACTCTTTCTACTAGATGAATGGAGAACTTTAAGTCTGATTGTTTATCTAACATTCCTATACATGTTAAGTTTTTTAACAGGATGAATACCTTGATCAATTTGTCTGAGAGAGTGCATTACCTTTATCTATCTACGAATCGTAATCACGTTTGTGCACAGGATGCCGTGAAGGTGAACTAGATTTGCTTTGTTTCTGCGTGTATGCCAATAAAATCTTTGTGGTACAGTCTGAACTTCCAATGTGTATTGGAAGCTTTTTAGTACAAGGTTACTGCAAAGTGATGGCATTTTTATCATTGTTTCTTTTATGATTGCTTAAGATAATGAAATGATGTAACATTTAACGTTAAGAGCCGTTAACATGAAAAAAGCTGAAAAATGAAAAGAATAAGCCCATAGTTGACGATTTGAGCAGAATTTCGTCAGAGAAAACATTCATTCTTATGGTAAGGTTTTCTAAACAACAAATAGTAACACAAAAGAACACTGGCTCACATAATTCTATCAATTAGGAATTACTAAATCAATAATAACCCCTATAAGAGTATTCATACAAGACATCTACGATTAGGAATTACTCATTTTATACAACACCCATCACTATTTCTGTTCTGCAGTTAAAATCTTCTTTTCACTCTGACAACCCCGTGCAGCACATTCAATTGCTAGAACCTGGTATCGAGTACACAATTCACACTTCCTCCTAATACATCATTTACCAATCTGGGCGAAACATATAGAAATCACAATTCACACTTCCTCCTGATCCATGTCGGAGAATAATAATTAAAATTGATAATATATCAAACAACAACATAAAATAAGAAGCACTTATCTAATTTTTGTGTTGTCTCCAAAAGGATTGTTGATGTCTTGGAAAAATGATCATCGTTAAACACCACGAACGAAGAAACTGGTAATGGTAGATTGAGGCACATGTTCAACATGATGTTCTTAAGATAAAATGCCCGGCTATAATCGAAAAGATGATGCTATAGCCCTACTGGACATATGCCTCCAGGATTCAACAATCTCAATAAAGCTTGAATAGCACATTCAAACTTTATTCTACTAGAACTTGGCAGCGGAAAAATCATGAAAAACGCTTTTACCACAAAACTCTCCTTCCAAAACATGGATATATTATCAATTTTAATTATTCACACTTCCTGATTTTTCAGAAATATTTCTTTTTTTTTTTATTGAAGCAAGAAAATGTGAAGAAAAATCAGGAAAATTCTTTAATGTTAATTAAGTTTTTCATTCAATGAAAATATATATAAGGTAAATTTATTTCATAAAAGCCGAGAGATAAAATTGGAAGGTATTTATACTATTTGAAAAACCGTTTCATTATCATTCACTTAAAACTTTATTATTTCAACAATCCCCCACATGAATGAAAACCTCAATAAAACATGAATAACATTATAGATCTTGGTAAACCAATACCCCTAATACCACGACCCAAACTGACCGAACAGACAAACGACCGTGCATGTGTTGAAGTCATACTAGCCATTCTGACGTCGTCTCCCTCACACAAAAGTGTATTGTCCCCAGGATCATACTATGGATTGCAAAATTCATTACAGTATAGAGAGCTTTCATTTTTTGTTTCCCATACGTGACTAAAGGTTCCTTTCACCAAAGTGAAAATGAGCCAGTGATCCCTTAGTGACCTTAGGTCCTAAGTACCAGTAATACCAAGACAAAAAAAAAACAACATAAAACCCAATTTTCTCAAAATGAATTAAATCTCGATAAAAAACGAAAATCACATAGAAAACAGGAAATACCATATAGGCAAAGGTGTCCATGAGGTCTTGAACCTTTGCTTATTGAGAGATTACTGGAACTACTTGCTAGAGACATTGAACGTGATGTCTTGAACTGCTAGCATTTGGTGTAATTCGCGATAACCACCACACATGATATCTCCAAGATTGTTTCCAAGCTCATGCGGTTGCACTCATTTTGGCCCTGAGAAAATATCATGTTTCTCAGAATGCTCTAGAGAGTCAGTTTCATTCTCATAGGAAGCGGCCCACTTCCACATTCATATAGGTGAGTTCTATCAAGAGTGTTTACTGCTACACCCCATTTCAATCTTAAATTAAAACTACAGAACTCATTAAGACATTTAAAAGTCATCCTTTACATGCAGCCACACTATCACGTCTACACCATAGGGAAGGGACATAGAATGAAATTCTCTGATAGTGTTTCCTTTAACTCACCACAAATTAGTTGTCTCATTTAAAACCTTGATCTTGGGATTTCCAGTCAACAAGGTTGAGTATCCTTAATGACAAGTTTATTTAATGAGCTTAAGCCACACACCCCTCGATGCAATAACAAACTATCTCTCTAGATTATCCTTTCGTCAAAGGATCCACAAATTTTTCTCTTGACTTCACTAAGTCTACAAAAATCATCACTTAATTAGAGAGTAGTTGTGTTACCGAATTAGCCTTCTCCGAGTTTGTCTAGCCTTTTCAATTTCTCATTTACTTTAGGCTCACATAGTGATACAGATCGGAAGCGTGTAAAGATGATAATAACCGTAGCGGAATAAAATTATTGAAAAGTAACCGGTAAAATAGGGAGAAATTGATAGAAATTAGTTGATCTTCAAAGAGATATCCTAAAATCTACGGGGTTATCTAGACTTCGTTAATTCACTACGAATAACGACTATAAATATGAAATTAGTATTCAGACTCCGGGGTAAACCCAACTATGAATAAAAATCAAAATCAATAAACTCAACAAGTTTAATGAAAATAAAATAATTTTTAATTAATCAAAAACTTATTAATTGGAGTAAGTTTGGATACACTATCATAAGTTTTTAGTTTAAAACTCTCTGACATCTGCACATTACTAGAAAACAACCGGTTGTTGGTATGTATGAGAATAACCAGAAGGTTCTGTTAGATATTGATCATAGCCAAAACATGGTTTTGATTATACCCCCGGTATGGTTGGTAGTAGTCATAAGATTGTTATTGAAAATCGTACTGACTACCACTACTATATGATTGATCTTGTGCACCGTACATGTTATTTCGAATAGAAACATGACGACTCACTAGAATAAAAGAAAAAAATATAAAAAAAAATATAAAACCTAAAACAAAAAGAACCGAAAGTGATACTTACAATAGAATTTACCTCCCGTTTTTGACGAGTTGCAAATACCTTCAACAGTTATTAACACCACGAAAACCTAAAAAACCTGAAAAACTCTAAAGAAAAACGTAAAAATATTCTAAACTACTAAACAAACTAAAACAAATAACAAATCAATTAGCGACTGCTCCTCGAAAGCGGCGCCAAAATTTGATGTGTGTCGTAAGTGCAACAAATTACTTAAGATATTTCCCACTAATTAACTAGTAATATAGCAGTAGTAAGGATCATTCCTACATAGAGCTGTGTAATTGAGATGTTATTCATATTAGCAAAACTATAAGAAGTAAATACTATCGAGTCAGGATTGGTTGATTAATTAACTAAAAAAGAATAATAAAAATATAATATAAAGAAAGAGATGATTAGGGAGTCCTTCGCCGTTATCAGACGTTAACTGAATAAGTACTTATCTATCTTTCGTTAGAATCATTCATCACCAACTGTAGGATAACAGGTACGCTTAGCTATCCCCAAAACTCCTTATATCACCGGATAACAGGTTCGCTTAGTCACCGGATTCTATCCATATGAGCCGCCAAGAAGTACGCTCTCAAGGTGTAACTCAGTCGAACGCTTTAGGGTTTGTGAATTTAGGTTTGATCCCAGCAGTTAAACTCAGTACGTTCAGTTCACTTACTGGTGATGTTTCACACAAGATTGCTCCACAGAATCCCATGCAAGGTTTCACGTTTTTTACTTGTGTAGGAGGTGTTCGATAATTACGGATCATTCAACTCTCTATTAGCATTAGAATGATCAATAGAATAATCCAATTGTACACTTGAACAATCTAGAAATCAATCATAAACCCTAAATTAAGTGAAAACAAACGAAAATGATTAAAACTACAAATAAACTTGCATTACTATAAAGTTTTACGCTTAGAACATTGAATTCATCCTTAATCAATAAAAGAATTAGCTACTCATAATATAAAGAAGAATGGTTTCCCCCTAAAGGGGTAAACCCTAGGTTTTAGATGTAGAATTGTAGTACGAGAGGTAAGAGATTGTGTAGAGATCCCTTAATAGATGATATTTTGTTTGAGACTTAGATGTCTTCTTTTATAGCCTTCAATACTTGGACCTCAAGTATCCTCTCCTTATAGGGTTTAGAATCATATTAAAACTAAGTTTCCTTGTTCTCTGCGGCTGGGTCGAGCTAGGCACTTCCTGGCCGTAACTGAGCCTGAATTTTACTTTTCTTCCTTCATTGTTTTGGCCATAACTCCTTCATCCGACGTCCGATTAACCTTATTCTTTTTTCCTTGGCTTTATATCTTCATCCTCTAAAATATGGTGTCTTAAAAATCTTTATACATTTTCATAAAAATTTACGGCTAGCTTAGGTGTGATTTCTTAACCGTAAATCTAGCTCTGACACTTCTTATGCAAACTTTCTTCTTTTACGGCTGGATTGAAATGATTTCCTAGCCGTAAATTTGATATAATTCTTGTGTAACTCCCAGTTCTACGGCTAGCTTTCTATAAAATCCTAGTCGTAAGTAGATCTGAAACTTGGTCCTTTTCTTCGACTTGTTATACGGCTAGGTCCTGAGACTTTCCTAGCCGTAGGTGTTTCTGGATTTTCACTCCAAAAGTGTATATTCATCTCTAGGTACTTCTTTTCATTCCAGAATGAACTCCTTCCCTCTTCTTATCTCTTTTCAACACCATTTATATTGATTTTGGATGATTCACCTATGGAAAAAAATAAATAGAAAACAAAGTAATAACAAGATAATATGCAAGAATTATAGCTAAAACAATAATGGATTTGACACTGGAAACATGTAAATTAAGCACTTATCACATATCCATCTCACTCAAATTTTGTTGTTGCATAACAATGTTAAGCTTGTAAATTCTGTCGAACCACTCAAGGTAATCACTTTCATCATGAGGCATCTCGATCAAGTCTTCAGCAGCTTCTAAATCTTCATCATTTCTAACAACTCTATAAAATCCTCATATGAAATCTTCCCACTTAGAAGTGGGTTGGTGGCTTTTACTTTTCTTCTTTGTAGTTGTAGATTGTATCTATCGCCAAAGTACAAAATAACTTTTCCAGAAATAGAACTGTGTAACACAGATTGCTTTAATCTTTTGTCTAGCATTATCATTTCCTCATCAGTTTGGTACTTTGAAAAACCTTGATACGACATGGAAACAATGTTATGGCTTGTTTTACAAATTTGGTAAATCCTTTGAACTAGGCTAGTGAGTTGACCATCATCAATCTGATTAGGCACCCAATTATTTGTTTGGTACTTCTCTATGACTGAAAAAACATTGGTGGAATTGTGAAGAGCTAGTTCATAAACATGGAAGTAAGTATACCACCAATACTGAAAATAATAACATTGGCATTTTTGTACATTACCATTTACAAAAATAAAATAAACATATATAAATATTGGTAATGGATTGTGGTTTTTACCTCAAAGACTCCCCAAAAACCATCCATGCTTGATTTGGAGCCCGAGTATTGACCGAGACCTATATACAGTTCAACTAAAACGGCAGACCCCCAATCTTATTTTGGTGTTGCATGTAAATCTTGCAACGCTTTGAGAAAATAATTATTTTCACCGAGCTAGCAATTGAAAAAATAGTTTCCCTATTATCCATAACACAAACACTCTTTCGAGCTCATCATAATTGCCATGGATCAAATATATGCAGTCTGTAACCACTTTATCATGATAGCGCTGTAAAAATCTCTTCAATTCAGACACCCTTATTCCACCAGCATACAAAAGTCTTTCTCTTAGGTGTCCTTGTTCATCAGCATAATATAATTGAAGTTTCTCTTGCCATTTCGCTTGTGACTCATACCTCTCTTGGTCAAATGGAAGCAAATCTGCTTCACAGAACACTTGATCGTTTTAGAAAAGTGGTAAAAATAGTTCGTTCGCTGAGACTGGTGAAGATTCGTTTTTAGACCTAATTTTGATTTAAACTAGAAAATAAGTAAAAAAATTTAATAATATTGGGAAGAAATGGAATCAGGATTCCACCAAAATCACTTTTGAATGATTTCTACAATGATTCTTTAACAATTATAACTCTTTTATTGACTCTGTTTCTTTGCCAAAAGTAGATTTCTAAAATATTAATTGTAAATCACAAGCATGGCGCATCAAAAGCTCTTAAGGCCCAGCATACACCATTAAACAAAATCACAACTAATTAAGAAAAATCATAAATCAATTAAAAATAAATGCAAAAGTCATTAAGAATCAAAACTAGTTACCATTCATTCATGAAATATGGTTTCCTCCATTGTCTCAGTGGTTGGGT
This sequence comes from Papaver californicum, assembly GCA_023531435.1. NCBI lineage: Eukaryota > Viridiplantae > Streptophyta > Magnoliopsida > Ranunculales > Papaveraceae > Papaver > Papaver californicum. Next base: position 932,950 of record JAJJMC010030977.1, read on the forward strand.
TTAGCTAGACATAACTTTCTTAAAAGTCATTAAAATATTAAAGAAAATCATAAACTGTTTTTGAAAAGCAAAACTAAACCCTAGTTTTCTATCTGTGAGAAGTTCTCTTCAAAATTATATCTAGGCTCCCCTTTATATAGGCTTTGGTAACCTCCTCATGATCCTTATCCAACCAGGAAACCTAATCTCATTAAACTTTTCCACTTCCTTTTGATTCCTTATCCAACTAGGAGACTTAACTCCTCAAAAACCAACAAAAACCTTAATTTTCACGTCTAAGGCGAGCCCCAAACGCTTCCTTATTTCTCTTCCCGCGCAAGCCCAATAAGGCCCAACAGATACCAAATCCAAGTTAGTTTCACGGTTTTTCTCATAACTTCTTCATACGAACTCGGAATGACCTCATTCTTTTTGCGTTGCCTTCGTCTTTCAATCATCTAGAGGATGGAGGGTAGAAATACTGGATTTGAATGAGATACACCTGGTCTTTAGCAATTATTCCTTGTAGAGCTCAATTTCACTTTTTTCAGAGATGTAACCTAATAAAACGCAATAACTACAGAAGTAATAATAACACACAATAATTCACACAAAATCTAGCAAATAAGTAGAAGGAAATGATACTTAAAATATGTAAATTATGCACTTATCAACACTCCCAACAACTTGTACATATCTAATGGTGTAACTCCTATAAATAACATTTTCATAACTAAAAGCTTGCACATTTTAAATTTCGCATTATCTAAATTTAGTTTGCACATCTATATTTTGCATAATCTAAAGTTTTTATATCCTAAACTTTGCATAATGTATATTTTGTATATCCTAAAGTTTACATATCCCTAACATCCAACAATTAACGCATTTGAAATTCCTCGAAATAATATGTATTTGTAGTCTTCAACCAACGTTCTAAAATTATTTGAACAATTTGAAACCCATGATTGTTATGCTTTATGAAATAGAAACACCACAAAGAATATTTTCGGACTCGATCTTGAACAACAAAGGGAAAGTACTCGTACACAGCTGGGATCTCAGTCCACCCTTGATGCAGATCGGAAGCGTGTAAAGATGATAATAATCGCAAAGCGGAATAGAATTATTGAAAAGTAACCAGTAGAATGGGTAGAAATCGATAGAAATTAGTTGATCTTCAAAGAGATATCATAAAATCTACTGTGTTATCTAGACTTAGTTAATTCACTACGAATAATGACTATAGATATGAGATTAGTATTCAAACTTCGGGGTAAACCCAACTATGAATAAAAATCAAAAACAATAAACTCAACAAGTTTAATGAAAATAAAATAATTTTAATTAATCAAAAACTCCCATAATTTTCGTTTTTGGAGCTCCTTATATAGATAACTCCTACTAAAGAAGCCCTAAATTTATCAAAAACCTATAAACTTGTTTCCCAGGGTATCTACTACCTTTAGGCGACTTTCCTAACTTATTAAAACTCTTAAAGTAAACTTCTAGACTCTTCTAAAATTACCCTAAATAATAAATCCGAAAATTAATTATTTTTCTACTAAAAATAACATTAATAAAATATAAATAATAATAATAAAATAATAAATTTATTTTCCATAGATCTCCCTCCATCATTCTATCGGTGTTGGAGAAGATTCGTCCTCGAATCTTGCCGGTACCATGTTCTGCATGTGTAACTCGTTGATGACATTCTTCATACACATGTATTGATGTTGTAAAAAAATAATTTATGCACCATATAGAAACATGAGGTATGATGGAAGCCCAAAACGGATCTTCATAAGTTGATTCAACAAATTCTCTCTTGTTAGGGTAGATATGAGATACCATTTGTGTATCACAATAATCAAAAAATATTTACTCTCGGGGAAAGACAACTCATCAATATCAGGAATTTCTAAATCAATAAGTTTATCAGGATTAGATGATTCACCATGAAACTTCATTAAATCATGTGAAACTTCTTAGGACTCTTTTTCTTTGTCAGAAACATGATGTTCTTTGCCTTTTTGAGAAGAAAATTTCATATCCTCATCATCATCGGGATATTTATCAAAGATCGGAGTTGTATATCTCTCAACAATAACTTGATTTTGTGCATCATTGTCATGACGGCAAAACAAGTCTTTAACGTCGTTATCTGCACTATTATTTTCTTCTATAAGCGAGCATGGTTTAGATCGAGATTTTAGTGACTTCTTCAAATAACATTATATCACTTCCAGAATCTCCTTCTTTGATTTGATCAGATATTCACATCTTCTCGGATCTCGTCTTGGTGACAATTTATTAACCCTGAATACTCGTCTTAGTAACGTCTTGTTAACCCTAGAATCAAAGTTTGCTCTGATACCAACTGATACAGATCGAAAACGTGTAAAGATGATAATAACCGCAGCGGAATAGAATTATTGAAAAGTAACGGTAGAATGGGTAGAAATCGATAGAAATTAGTTGATCTTCAAAGAGATATCATAAAATCTACGGGGTTATCTAGACTTCGTTAATTCACTACGAATAACGACTGTAGATATGAGATTAGTATTCAGACTCCGGGGTAAACCCAACTATGAATAAAAATCAAAATCAATAAACTCAACAAGTTTAATGAAAATAAAATAATTTTAATTAATCAAAAGCTCCCCTGGTTATCATTTTTATACGCTTCCGATCTGCATCACATAGTCAATTGAGTTTCAGCAGTGGTGGCCACAGGCTTCGGTTACAGAGAAATGACTTCTAAGAAGCATCTAAATAGCCATTCGGCTTCCTCTCATGCTTGAATTAAAGCGCACAAACCATTCAAAAATCAAGTTCATCATGTCTGTTTTAAGGACTTCCTTAGACACACACTCCTTAAGAGGGTACACACATAGGCTAAGATTTTTCCATAGGCTGAAACAACATCTCTTAAGGTCAGTACAGTATAAATCACATACACAATTTAAGATGTACCTCAAGTATCACAAGTCTCTGGTCAGATCATCCCAGTAATTCTTTTGAGGTACTAGTGTATTTGTACACCTGACTCACTGCACACTTACAACACACATTAAACGCATCGAGTTTGACAAAGACCATTTCCTTCAGAATTTTCTTCTGGTTCCCTTCGATCCTTTAGATAATGTCAACCAACTTGGTCTTTCATTCAAATCGTAAACATCACATATTTCATAGGTGTTGTAAAACATATAAAGGCATATACAAGATACATGTACTATTCACTTCCACATTTATTATAATTTCCTTCAAATTAAGGTTAATGCAATATATATATCACATATTTAAAATTAAATACGTTCCTCAAGCATCCCAATATCTAGCCCTCTGATTAGAGCATCCCCGTAATTTCCCAGGGTAAACGGGGACATGCGCATCTGTTTTACAACACATACTAAGCACATATGATATAAGCTATATACTCAAAAAAAATTGGTTATTAACTGATCCTTTAGACCACGTCAACCACATATTAATTTCCTATCAAATTTTAAACAACACAGATTTATTAGTGGATATAAAACTTGTAATTATGTCACGCAGAAACATATGCATTATTCATTAACATGTTTATCATATCACAAAATATATCATCATAGAGGCAATCATTAAGATTGGTATCTATGCTTATACAAATATGTAAAATCAGCTTATATCAGGTACACTTTATTTTCTCCAAACCTTGTAATTTGTTCCACATTTGATTAACCTTTAAAGGTTGCTTACTCAAAATCTACGTACGTATCATTGCACCGTGACACACAATTAACGCATAGTAATTTGATTTTACTGAATTTCGAAAACACGTCTAAGTAATTTATGTATTATTTATTTTCTCTAGACCACACGCTACAAAGTTTCATTTTTACGGAAATGATCCATATCACATATTTCAGGTGATTTCCAGAAATCACTAATGCAAGATTGAAACTTGTTATCAGTCCAAGGCGCAATTACAACGATAGGCTCACTAAGAAAAATTATTCATAAGTCTAGTAAAGATTATCCTTAAAAGTTTTCGCAATATATCTCCCACAGTCGAGGTGTACGAAATCATAGATCTTAGCCCCCACATTCATTCTGAATTATAAGAGACTTTTCACAATTAAAGTAACATTATTTGAGTCAAGTGTGCCTTTTAGGAACACTTAGGTGCACTGGCCAAATAAATCAAAAGGATAACCTTGATTTACGTTACGAGAATAAGATCCCCACATAATAGTTCTTGAACAAGCTCAACAACCCTTTAACTCGTGAATGGTGTTTGTAAGTAACACTCTAAAGCTCTCAACAAATATTCAAGGATCTAAGCATATGCATCGATGTTAATCAAGGCCTACAAATGCATAAGCAACCCAACTGGCCAAAATGCCTTGAATAGGTCTTAGAATGACTATGTCCGAAGGTCCCCCACATTTTAGTACTTGACTTAAAATTAATTTAGCTTAGTTCTCGTTTCCAATAATTTTAAAATGGCAACTAGAACAGTAAACCAACATGATAAACTGACTAACATATCTCCCATGATTGAAAATTCCCAGCCCGATTTAGAATGTTATTATCCTAAATAGTATCATCATAAAGGTATACAACCTAAATAGTTCTCAACAACAACCACATACAACAATGGTTTTAGGACTGTTTACCATAGGTTATCAATTCTTACTCCAAGAAGAGATTTACACAACTCAAAATAAACATGCAATCAAAAGCATCTTTCTAGATGGGGTTTGGTACCTGACGCGAGTTCCACAATACCTTTGCATGATTATTAAGAGTGAAATTCACATTAACTTACTCGTACCGTCATGTATGATTTTGTTGATGCAGAGCACACTTTGACTTGCGCAATCTAGTGTTCATGTTCCCGCATCCATCGTCTCATTTTTTGGTCGGTAATTGTTTACCTGACTAACTTGTACTCACAACCAAATTTAGTGATCAAAAAATAGTTGTTCAAGAATATATATGATACAATTTCACAAAGAACCTCACACTTTAAGGTATATCTTGTGCCCAAGCTTCACCAACCATTTACGTGATTAGAGTATACATTTCAAATTCAACAGTAAAATATACAGCACATTTGTCATTTGATTGCACCTAGTGTTCCAGTAATACATAAGGAGTTCATCATCATACATTTGGTATAATGTGCATCCCTATGTACCATCTAGCACATATTTGCACGATAAAGTCAACGATTTAGCTTGGAAACGACTTGTCAATTACGCTAGAATCAGCTACCTATTTGCTAAGGATAATTAAGGGCCTTCTATACACATATATTGACTTGGTAAGACATATTGTCTCCCCTCCTAACAACCCTGCCAAACTGAGACAAAGAAAGTATAACTGAAGTAAAATCACAATGTATTCAGTTAGTCCCATTAGCATGTATGACTTCTTACATACTGGTGTCTGGTTAAGTATTCTACCGGCATGTGAATGTTCCCAATTCAAATAAATTTAAGATAAATAATTACCTTAATTTGATATCAATTGATTCAATACTCTCACTTAAACGATTCTCCGTAGTATGAGCTGAATGTAAAAATAAATAAATTAGATATCCAAAATAGTGCACGTACATAATTAGAGTACAAAATATTCTACCTATTCTTTCATTTGATTATGGAAGTTGAACGACCATAGGTTTGTACCTCAACAGAATCATACCAATGAAGACAACAAAATGACATATTCTTTGCGCAAACGCCAATTGATTCCGGTATTCACCCGTTAATCACTTATCCGTGTACCACGCTGTAATGTTGATACACTTGTGGAGGTATCAAACCAAATAATAGCTTTCTACTGACAAGATAATCAAACACTTGATCAATTGTTAAATGCAAGAAACATTTTTAGACTAATCCAAATTTGTGGTCTACATGGTTAGATTGTTAGATCAATCAGAAAACTTGGTAGGCTCTACCATACGCCATATGGAATGATAAAAATTTCTCATTGGCAAGATATCAAATAGTAGATATGCGAGATGAAAAATCTTAGCTTTCACTTTGTCGATTAACACTTCTGATATATTTGTCAAAACAAGGAATCGAGAGATGCTCAATCTCTAAAAAACTTCCCATCAATATGGAGGTGCCATTTACCCACTGTATATAGATACGTGGTAAGGATCTTTTATTCATATGTTTCAATTATTTTTAGATTTAGAAAAAATCAAGAACGACACTCCAATTTAGTGGTCCAAGTTATTAAACCCAAATCGATTTTTCTTAACTGTTACTCTAATATATAATCTTTGTCTTAAGATTGTTAGAGAATAATAATTAAAGTTGTTTATATATCAAACAACAACATAAAATAAAAAGCGTTTATTAAACAACGAAAAAATTGGTAATGGTAGATTGAGGCATATGTTCAACATATTGTCCTTAAGACAAAAATATTCGGCTACAATCGAAAAGATGATGTTATAGCCCTACTGGACATATGCCTCTAGGATTCAACAATCTCAATAAATCTTGAATAGCACATTCAAACCTTATTCTACTAGAACTTGGCAGCAGAAAACTCATGAAAAACGCTTTTATCAAAAAAACTCTCATTCGTAAACATGGAAGATTTTTCAAAAGTATTTCCTCTTCTTCTTTTTTTTCTTATTGAAGCAAGAAAAGGTGAAGATAAATCAGGAAAATTCTTTAATGGTAATTAAATTTTTCAATCAATGAAAATATATACAAGGTAAATTTATTTCATAAAAGCTGAGATATAAAATTAGAAGGTATTTATCCTATTTGAAAAACCGTTTTATTATTAATTTCATTTATTTAAAACTTTATTTTTCCAACAATCCACAATGACTAAACATGTCAACACTAATAAAAAAAATCAAATAGTGATATTCTTAATTTTTCACATCCTTCATCAAATTATGGGGCTTCACAAAGTAAACACTGACAAAAAAAACATAACTGCATTGCACATACTGTGATAAAAAAAGGGAAGAAACATAACTACATCTTCCATCAATTTTGGGTTGTTCCAATTTTATGCCTCTATCAATACCTATTGAAATATTATTCATTCGATTTCTAGATAATGAATGTACTACTCTATTATATAGAATTAGATCGTGGATTATGCTCTTTGCTTAGTATATATACCCATCCATCTCATTTTACTTAATTTCATCCCAAGCTAACTGCACACCTATCTCAAAACTTATTAGACTATCTCTCAAAATTTGCTACAATTAATATGGCAAAAGTTATTAGCATGGTACAAACTTTTCTTAGACTAGGGTTGCTCGTACTAGTTTTGATTGGGATGACCCAAATTGTTGGGGCTCAGGTTGAAACTGAACTCAAGTGTTCTGCAGACAAGTTCTATAATATTTGTAGGCACAATGTAATGCAATTGACTACAGTTTTTCCTGGTTACTTCAAGAGTGTCAAAATCATTAAAGGTGATGGCAAAGGATTGGGTTCCATTAGGCAATGGCAATATGTACTACCAGGTAAGAAATCAGAAACAGATCCTTATATTATTTTGTCTAATTTATAAATATGGTGACTTAATTTGATTTCATATGCATATACAGATGCACCTTCAAAAGTATTTGCTGCTTAAGGATATTGGAAAATGCACAACTTTACTCTCTTTAAATGCAAATTTAGAAAACAAAACCATTTTGTAAATACTTTTAGCGTAGTATATATATATATCTTCATATTTTTTTCCCGATATAATGATTGGCTTTTATCTTGTACATGGGTGTACAAGATAACAAAACCCTTTTGTAAATATCTTTGGCGTAGTGCACAAATCCTTACATTTTTTTCTCCTTAATTTTATTTTCTTCCGGGAGCATTAATTAGATAGCCTAAAAATCTACCTCTTAAAAATTACTCCTCCAAATTTTTAAAATAATTCCACCTTCACTTCTAGAATCTCGACTTTTATCATATTATTAAAATAACCTCTTATATATATTTAGCGTCATCAACCATTATACTTAAATTAGATATATTTTTTTAGGCATTCTCGTTCTCTTTTTATTATTTATAGATAAAAAAGGACCTAGGAATTCAAAAATAAAATAAAAAATAATCATACATATCAAAGAGAAACAGAAGAAAAAATAGTTACATTATACGATAAAAAGATCAAAAACGTCGATCAAACCAAGAAATCAATAGACAAAAACAAAAGAACTTTGAAGAAATCAAGGTTTGCAATTGATTTTAAAGATTTGATTCTCATCATTTTAAACAACGACAAGATCATATGAAAAAAAAAACTAAATATGATTAGGTATTTTCACTACACCAAATTCAAGGATTAGCAACTCAGATTCACAACAACTTTAGCGTTGTTGATAATTCGTAGCAAAATCTGATGTTGCTAAATTTTTGCAACAACCCGCCGTTGTTTCAAATTTCGCAACAACTTAGTTTTACATGTGTCAAAGTAGCTTTTGCGTTTAACTCCACGACCACCACCATTGAAATCTGATTTTTTTTTCTCTTCTTCTCTTCTTCCACCTACTTAAGAAGATGATTATGAAGTTTCTCGACTTATTATAAATCGAGAGAGAACTCTGCTTATATAGCATATACAAGACCTTATCTCATACTGATATTTGGTTACAAGAGATAAAGATAAACAAAGACTAACAACTGTGAGAAAACTCAGCTAAAAAATAAACTTAAAAACTAACTCGAAGTGGACTTGTTCAGCATGAATCAAGGCACACTACTAGTTGTGCTAACAGGTACACTATTGGTTGTGCTGACACTCCCCCTCAAGTTGAACAAGAGTTGTCTAACGTTCATCTTGTCTCTTAGAAGCTGATACCGTGGAGATGACAAGCCTTTCGTGAAAATATTAACCATCTGATCCTTTGACGAAATGAATTTTACCTTCATTTCCTTGTTTGCAACCTTCTCTCGTACAAAATGATAATCAATCTCAATATGCTTTGTTCTCGCGTGAAACACCGAGATATTCAGTTTCCCCAAAATAGACACAAGAGCCACTTGTTGAACGCCTGTCATCTATATTTGCGGCTCAATCCGCATCAGAGTAAGCCTGGACAAAATTCAGTTGAGTGCTTAATGTATAGGCCATAACTTACTGTGTGTTTTGAATACGCAGTATTCTTTTAACCATCTCCCGATGTTCCACAAATGGGCCTTGCATAAACTGGCGCGCCTTGTTAACGACAACAGATATCCGGTCTGGTCAAGTGGAGGTACTACAGAGCTCCAACAATGCTACGATAGAGAGTAGCATCCTCAAACTTCTGGGAGCCATGTTTGGAAATGTTAAACTGAGGTGCGAGAGGTGTAGTGATTGGTTTGATGCCATCCATCTTTATTCTTATCAACAAGTCAGTTATGTACTTCTGTTGGCTTAAAAATAGATTGTTGCTTGCCTATACACTTCTAATCCCAAGAAGTAAGTCAAATCTCCCATGTCCTTGACTGCAAATTCATTGCTCAATTTGGAGATGAGGTGCTGAATATGCTTCATACTTGAACTTGTGATAATTATATCATCTACATAGATGAGTACATATAAAACACATTTATTAGAGAGCATGACAAATAGAGAACTATCAGCAATTGACCCTTTGAATCCATATTTAATCAGGTAAGTATTAAGGCGGGAAAACCACACCCTTGGTGCTTGTTTTAATCCATATAAAACTTTGTTTAACCTGCACACATGATTTGGTTTATCTAGATCTGTGTATCCAGCGGGTTGGCTCATTTATACTTCATATTCTAAAACACCATGGAGGAAGGCATTTTGCACATCCAACTGCCGCAAAGGCAAGGCATTCATTATAGTGATTGATAAAACAAGCCTTATTGTGCAAGGTTTACCACCGAACTGAATGTTTCACTGAAATCAACACCTTGTTGTTGATGGAATCCTTTGGCTACCATGCGTGAATTATAACCATCAATGCTACCATATGGTTTTTGTTTGACTCTAAATACCCACTTATAATCCACTACATCCATACCTTCCTTATATGAAACTAAGGTCCATGTTCCATTCTTCAAGTGTGCATTGTACTCTTCATCCATGGAAGGGCGCCACTTAGGATCTTTGTAAGCCTGACTATAGCATGTAGGAGCCATGATGTCTGTCAGCAACAATGGATGTTTAGTAGCCGTTAAACACAATCTTTAGATAGGTTTAGTAATTCCCTTTTTTGTTCTTGTAATCATAGGGTGCTGAGGTAGTGGCAGTTGTGATGTAACATCAACAACAAGATTGTCTGGTGAAGAGAAGACTTGCTGAGAAGTTATCGATGCAGCTGGAGATTCAATCTGTGTTGACTGTGGGTCACATATTCAATTACAGGCATATCAACTTGGGCATTCAGTTGTACAGGTGGGGATGAAGTGGAACCAAAAACTGGTGAAGATAAAACTTTAGTTGTAGGGCTTACCTTACTTTGTTGTTGTACAGTTCCACCTGTTGGAGCAGCACTGAATGGAAATACATCCTCAACAAACTTAAGATGACGAGAAATGTATAGTATTTTGGTAGGTAAATGTATGCATAGATAACATTTATGCACACCATTGTAACCTATAAAGACACAAGGTAATAATCTTAGTTGTAGTTTATTGTTGTTATATGGATAGAAACTTGGGTGACACAAACTACCAAATACTTTGAGAAATGTGTAGTCTGGTACTTTGTTAAACAACAACTCAACAGGAGTTTTGATCTCATGTTGTGAAGTTGGGCACCTATTGATTAAGAAACAAGTTGTTGAAAAGGCCTCAGACCAATAAGACTTGGGCATGAAAGCATGATATAAAAGGGATAAACCTGACTCAGTGATATGCCTTATTTTGTGCGCAGCTAAACCATTTTGGGTTGATGTATGTGGAAACGTGAACCTGTGCACAGTTCCAGATTCATTCAAGAAGGAAGTGAATTTTTAAAATTCACCACCATTATCTGACTGAATTTTTTTATTTTATGATCATTGAGATTCTCAATATAATTTTTGAAGTGGATAAAGATAGGAAATGCATCATATTTACTTACTAAAGGATAAATCCATGTATAATGAGAGTAAACATCTAGTAAAAGTAGGTAATAATGATAACCATTTCTTGATAAACAAGGTGAGAGCCAACGATCAGCCACAATAAGACCAAGAGGTTTATCTGTTATTGTAGTACTGGACAAAAGAGGAAGTTTGCAACTTTTACTCAAATGACATGAATGACAAAAATGAAAAACTTTATTTGAGGCGGATAAAGAATAATTTTTGATAATTCGTGAAACTTTCCTGAGCATGGGATGGTCTAGTGTTTGGTGCCAAACTGGAATTGTTTATGAAACAAGAGTTGTAGGTGTTGAGGGTTGTATTTCTCGTACTTTATCAAGAATGTACAGTTTCTTCTTATTCATGTCTCGCAACAGAGTGGTCCCTGTGAGCAGATCCTTCACAACAAAACAATTAGAGTCAAACACAAAATACACCTTGTTGTCTTCACAAAACTTAGGGGCAGAGAGAAGATTTGATTTGATTTTTGGGACATGAAGAACATTGTTAAGTTGAAAAGATCTATTGTTGTGTGTGAAAGAAGCGTTACCACTGTTCTCAACAGGTAAGGTATTACCATTCCCCACTTGTACTGTTTAAGTGCCATTATACTCATGGTTGATGGTCATGTTGTTCAGATTGGTTGTAAGATGGTGGGTGGCACCAGTATCTGTGACCCAGTTTGAATCAGTTGCACCTCCAGGTAAAGCTAGATAAGTTGTTAGTGTAGTAGGTTTCTTATTTGATCTATCTTCTTTTTAACGAAACCAACACTTACCAGTTGTGTGACATGTTTTTTTTGCATATTTGGCAAGGTCCATCATCTTCCTGCCCTGCGTTTCTTTGAGAATTGCTTGGTCGAAACTGCCTTGGCTGATTGTTGTTGAACTGACCTCTTTGGTTAGGCCTTGGTGAATAGTTACTTCTTCAGTTAACAACTACATTAGCCATAGGCTGCTGAAGAAGGGCTAACTGTTGTTGTAACCTCATATCAAAGGTTGAGAGATGTGCATAGAAAGTGCTTAGAGTCATCTCATCTGCTGTGCTTAGTGATATAACTATGGGATCATAGGGTTGATCCAATCCATTCATTACTGAGGACTTCATATCATCATCACATAGAGTAATTCCAGATGCTGCAAGTGCATCTTGATTTAGCCTTAGAAAAATAATTTTGCATGAAATGTTACCTTTTCTTAGGTTATGCAACTCTCTCTTGAGATGCATCTTATATGCTTTTGTATTTGGGGAAAATCGTGTTTTTAGTACATCCCAAACTTGTTTTGAAGTTGTTAGGCCAACCACCCTTGTCATCACACCTTCTGTTAAAGAAGATAAAGGCCATCCCATAAGGATTTGGTCTTGTTCTATAAATTTTGTATATACTGGGTTTAAATATTGGGTATTTGGTAAATGTTGTGGTGGTTTTTCTAGGGTTCCATCTACATAGCCTAAAAGATTGTAGTCATTTAGGAGCGGTCGAAACTGTGTTTTCCACATAAGGTAATTGTTTTCATTTAACTTGATGTTGACAATATAATTGATGTGAAACTGTTGAAGTGTTGTTGTGTTTGTAGACATGATAAACGTAGGTTGGATCTTTTTAGATGATACCAACTTAAGAAGATGATTTTGAAGTTTTTCAGCTTATTATAAATCGAGAGAGAACTCTGCTTATATAGCTAAAAGACCTTATCTCATATTGAAATTTGGTTACAAGAGATAAAGATAAAGATAAAAGATAAACTTAGCTAAAAGATAAACTTAAAAACTAACTCGATGTGGACTTGTTCAACATGGATCAAGGCACACTACTTGTTCTGACACACTTTAAGTTCAACTCGAGCACCACCACCACCACCGCCGCCATCTCACTGATGCCAACACCTACTTATTCTTCTTAGATCAGAAACCCTAGATTTCTTCTCCTCTTTCACTGAGCACCACCACCTCCATCTCTTGTTTAATATTACAGTAGAAACCCTAGATCCAGTATTTCTATTTCTTATCTAGGGTTTCAATTAGTTTCAATTATCAGAAACGAAAAATGTCAAAGTTTCTTATCAGATCGAACAACAACAACAACAACAATCGACACTCTAGACATGTCAAAATTGAGTATAATTGAAGATGAAAAAAAAACAAAGGAAAAAGAGAAATTTCAATGGTTTTCTTCTGCTAAGAAAAGAAGAAGACATGGGTCAGGATCAGTATCATGCATGCAGAAAATCTATATTTTTTTTGTTTAATAGTTTGGTCATAAATCTACAGATGCTGACATTTCTTGTTTGTCAGCGGTGCAGATAGCAAATGCAGAGAAGAAAGTGCAAAACTATTGGGATGCCTTATTCGAAGTTGTGAACGACTCATACTTCCATTTATTGCTCCTGTGCACAAGGTTTGTTTGTTTACTGTTATGTTTTACATCAAGTCAATCAAATGAAATGTCTCATACGGTGTGACCTTGAATTTCTTCGGGCACTTGTGGCAAAGCTTTGTGAAGCCACTGGGGTAGGTTTTAATAATGGTGTCGTCAATGGTGTTGTTGTTACTGTTGGGGAGCTTGCAAGAGTGGTGGGTGAAATATTTTTCTCTACAATTGCGTGTAGAATATTCCTTCTGCTCTCGAGCTCTATGTTTTAAATCATGGAGCAGACCAAAGAATTAGAAGCTACAAGCCTAGGACTACCAGTCTGCGGTGAATCAGATGCTCACAGCTTAGAATTTTGAGTTTCATAAGTTGTACTGTTGCATCTTAGATACTTCACCTCTTCAGGGACATGTTAGAAAAATTGCTTCTAGGTTCGCGACTATAATAACTCTCTTTCTTTCTCTGGTGGACCTGGACTCCTGGTCCTTTGGAATGTCGAACCACCAAAGCCTGGAAAGAGGCTGGGGGAAGTGAGGTCGATAGTAACTTTTTGTTCAGGTTCCTGTTATTTTAATTATACTGTGGGCATGTTAGCCTCGAGATGATAAGGATTACCTTCCTTATTACTTATATTACAGGTCAACAAATTTAACTGGTTGGTTATACTGGAGTGACTGCCTCCACTTGCTTTGGTACTTCAGTTTCCAAAATGATGGGGATGCATAGTTGATAGAAGATATAGATGCTTTTGAGATTGTACATGTCAATATATCGTATAATGTACTTAATTAGGAATGGTTTATTTGCTCATGCCATTGGAAAAATGCTGATCAGTTTATACTACTTTTTTAGTATCAATTTTTTTTTCTGTATGATTTCGTTAGACTAGACTAGTATTTCTGACATACTGTTTGAGTATCAAACTCTTATCATTGTTGCTGTACTTTCTGATGCAGGGTGGTTTTGCAATGAGGCAATATCTTCATGAACTAATGCCACTAATTGTTGATGCCTTAATTGATGGATCATCTGTTCTTAAGCGTGAAGTGGCTGTTGCAATGCTTGGTCAACTTGTACAAAGCACAGGGTATGCATCTTGTTTGAAATCACTGATGATTTTACTCATGAAATTGTTATAGTTATCCCAAATAATTAATTGGTTGGATAAATTTTATCTCTCCAAATGATATTTCTTCTTGAATTAGATGCATTGTTGTTTAATCTTTACCAATTTTATCAAACGCCAAGACTGGATTTGGTTGTAAAATCTTATAGAAGCAAGTTTATTATAACATTGGTGTTTAAGAATTTAGATGGGGGTTGTATGGTCCAAGACTTTTAGTTCTGCCGGTTGGCTTTGTTGGATATACGAACAGCATAATGCACTAGTTTGGTTTGGTTTTCAAGAATATTGAATTGTTTATAGGTAGGGGTGTACAGAAAACTGAAAAACCGGGTAAACCGAACACCACTAAAGTACCGATCCGAACCGAAAATCTAATGGTAATCAACGGTTGTAGATTTAAGAAAACCGGTTAATCCCGGTTCGGTTTTGGTCCACCCCTAAAACCGAACCGATTCATACAAGAGTTTACGCAATCCAGCATTAAGGGGGGGTTTCAGCATTCACTGGTTTGTATGTCTTTCCATCTGTTTAGGTTTTGAAGAACACATTTTAGCGTTTCCATCTTCTTCATAGAATCCGTAAGTAACAAGTAGTACTTTTACAATCATTCTACCGGTTTATTGAAGTTGTCACTTGTTCTTTGTAGAGTGAACTCAGCTCAGATTTAGTGGTACATGTGATGATCAGAAGCAAGTTAGAATTTTAAGGGGGTTTTCAGACTTCAAGAGCTACTCATTGGCCATTTTTACTTTTCAATGTTTTAATATTTAAAACCAATTAAATTGTTATAGTTTATGACCTGTGCATTCGTCCAGTGAAATAGTGATTGGTGTTTGTTTTCGGTTATCAAATGAAAGGAGGTTTATCCATGTGTTTTTCTGCTAGTTACAAATGGTTGTAATTTCCATCTCCATGTGCTGCCTTCATTGACATTGTTACAATTGCTGCATATTAGTGCTTCTGTTACAATTATGAGTATTTATTTATTGATTGCTATAAGTTAAAAACTTGAAAGTATAGCTATAACATGCTGCTTCGTATTTGTTGTTTATTATTTTCTGACTTTTGTCTACACGAAGATTGGCTTCAACACGGCCATCCCTATATCGCTGTAGCTTCAGACAATGACTATCCTGCTTTTTTGCAGTTAACCGGAACCCAGCTTAGTTTAGGTTCAAATCTTACTAGTCCTACTCTTTCTGAAGTATGCTAGATTTCTTGAGACTGTAACCATTGTAGCTTCTCCATGGCCTCCCAAACACCACGAGGAAGTAATGAAGTTGTTACGTTCGTTCCCAAAACCTGCAGGTTGTGTGGTTAAGTTTTTGATGAGCTCGGAAGACACTTAACAAAAGCTGGTTTGTCAGAGAAAACCATCTTAAGCAATTTGAAGACCGGAATTCGTATTGTTCATTATATTTTTGTGTTTGACTTTAAATGTGTATCGACTATTGTAGTAAATTTGGAAATTTTCGGTTTACCGAAACCGAACCGGTTCAAAACCGAACCGAACCGAAATGCTTAATGGTAATACTCGGTTTTTAAAACCGAAAAACCGAAACTATCGGTATCGGTTATGGCTGGGTCAAAAACCGAACCGAACCGTACCATGTGCACCCCTATTTATAGGTTGCCTGGTCAAATTTAATATATGTCCTTAATCGTTTCAAATTTAAGTTGGCATTCACATCGTATATCTTAGTTTAAGATTGATGCCACTGCAGTTTTACCCTTAAAGTTTTTTTACTCTTTTTCCCCTCACGAGTCCCAACAGAAAGCAGCAAATTTTTTGATGATCTTTGATGAATGTCTTGCATTGTTGTATGATGATTTCTAAAACTATTATGTTAGATGTTGACTTCTTTGTCTTACTGTGGTAGGTATGTGATTGCTCCGTATAAAGAGTATCCACTATTGCTTGGTTTGCTACTGAAGTTGTTGTGAGTTAGCTTGGTCAACCAGATGAGAAGTGTCATTCATGTGCCTTTAAAATATTCTTTTATAAAATATATAAGGAAGAAATAAAAATTTATTTAACCTACTCATGTTGTTTACTTATCTTCTTTGTAGTGTGGCATGACCAAGACAGATGTTGTTATACAAACTCTTTCAGATGTTAATTCATGTCATATTCGAGGTTAGTGAGTAATGGAGGTCAGTTTTATGGGAGTTTCTGTAGAAATATGATACTTCAATAATTATATTATTGTCAATTAATATTGTATGCAATGGATGTGGTGAACGTTTTTTCTTAAGGCAATAAGATTTCCATGACTAATGTAGTATGTTTTGCTACAGTTATCAGCATAGTAAAAAACAGATGAGACTTCGTGCTATAACACTTTCTAGAAAATGAGTTACTGGAACTGGCAGCTTACAGGTAAGAATTGCCTCTTATTTTTTTTGTATTTTTGAAGGAGGATTTACTTCAATGCATTATGATGCAAGGAATCCAGTTGTTTACCATAATGAAAATGGTGGGTATAACGGTAAGTATGCCTAGGGATTTAGTGGTGGGAGGTTGGGAGTTAAGTGTATAGTGTTGAATCTGTACCAAGTGTTCAAGGAAGTCTTGATGTTATGGGCATGATACGAATGGGTGTATCAGCAATATAAACCAAAATTTACAGAAATTTGTATCTTAGACACTCTATCCCAGATTTTGGTTGTCTCTTATCAGAACATGTATGGTTGATATAACTTGATGATATAGCATTCACTTTATGCATTTCTGCATTTGCGATATCTAATCATTATGGTTTGTATTTGTGTTGCAGGGTTGTCGCATAACGCAGAGTAGTCGAACTCACCATGCATTGATATCAGGTGCTTGATTTAAGTTACAAATAGAAGTTTCTTATTGAAATTTAGGTTGTCGCATAACGTAGAAATGTATATATTAGACACTCACTATGCTACTATTACTTCTGAAACTAAACTAAGTTAAGAGTCTTATTGAATCTAGAGTAAATGTATAGAGGAACGTATAGTCGTTTCCTTCTCTTTCTTTTGTAAAATGTCTTAAATGTTGTTCTCATGTATCATTGAGCATATCAATATCAATATAAGTGGTGCAAAATATGATTGATTGATTGATTGCATCACAAGGTTATGGGTAGTTGTAGGATAAAATAGAATTGGGGTAGGGGGGGGGGGGGGGGATTTTTGACCGGGTCAATAAAGACTGTTTGCTGCAAAAATTTAGCAACAGCTGGGTTCTGTTGCTAAATTTGTACCAGAAAAAGGAAGTCGGTCTTCCTTGACTTAGTCAAGACTTTTAGCAACAACAGTAAAAATTAGCAACAATGACTTCTGTTGCAAAAAATTTACCAGAAAATTCTAGGTAGGTTTTCGTTGACTTAGTCAAGATACGCAACTAATAGTAAAAATTCCGCAACTGCTTGTAAGCTGTTGCTACTTTTTTGAGTCGCAATAGCTTCAAGATGTTGCGACTCAAAATTCACAACAGCTATATTTTCGTTGTAAAAATTTGTTACAACACGTTTCACAACAGTTGAGTGCAGTTGTGACCCCGATTTACCACAACGGGAGCCAGTTGCTAATGTCCATTTTTAGTATAGTGTTTGATCTAGTTTAGATTTGAATGATTAGTTGATTTGTTACTCTAAAAACATGGATCTCGACATTTTCTTGCGTATGTTTTATTCTAGAGTTAACAATAAACCAAGTTATCTTCAAAAGTGGAGTCAATAAGCATAAGTTGTCTCTAATAATTCAGGAGTCCAGTAACCAAGTTAGCTATAAATAAGGGTCAACAAATACAAGTTGTATATGTATTTGGAGTCAACATACCAAATTTTCTCCACCTGGAGTCAACAAAAAAGAATTGTCTCCAAAAATAGAGTTAAAAAGACGTAAGTTTCCTTCAAATCTTGAGGCAACAAAGTATAAGTTGTCTCTAAAAGTGGTATAGTTGCTAAAAAAAACTAACAACCCTACACCAAAGTGGAGGTAAGCTCACTATCAGGGATGGAGGTAGTAAGGATCAAATGGGGACAGTTGTCCCTACTAAATTTTGAAACTTACTTATATACGTATGGTCATTTTGTAATTTGAAGAAATATTTGGGACAAATATGTTTAGTCATTTTGTGATTTTAAACAACATAGGGGATAAATAATTGAGGTGAATATTATATTATTGCTAAAATATAAAAAGTGTTTGGAATTTGGATTCTTTTCTTATATTGCAGACAAATTTCTCTGTAATATTAAAAAATAAAATAAATGATTATTCTTTAAAAACGATATCAGAGTCTTCGGTGGAGTAAACGTGCAATTGAATTGATTATTGACGAAATCTATTTATAGTTGTGTAGATAAATCGGTGATAACTAATATTATGACAATAATAATTAACATAAAGTAATTCATATTTTATCTTATTTTCTGATTCAAAAAAGAGGTGTTATTTATGACGAGATTGAAACATAAAAGTCTTTTTCCAGACAGTCTTGTATGCCCAGTGGAAAAGGATCAAACTAATCAAAATCATTATATTCCTCCTTTGTCTTTTTTGTGAAATAATGAGCAACATTATTACCTAACCTATGAACTTTCTCATAAAATCATAAATTGTTCAACATAAATTTATTCTTGATACCCAGAATCGAACCCCGATTCATCCAGTGAACAATAAGATCATTTCTATTAATAGAATTCACTATCATTTCACTATCAGATTTAAAAACTAACTTATTAATCTCCAAGTTGGCTGTCTATTTTAGTGCCTCCTCCATCGCCTTGCATTCCAGCTGCTCCGTACCAACTTCATCATTCATCCCATTTGTAAAGTATCTCCCTCTTGCTCCAATACACCTTTTTGTAAAATTTCTAATTGTTAGGCCAATACTTCCTACACCAGTAGATTCAATAAAAGATGCATCCATATTAAGCTTTAGATAATACTTGTTTGGTGGAATCTAACTCTTTACCTGCACACTAGACGTGGAATTAGTGCCTCTATTATCAATTAACTCAATACATTGACTAGAGAGATGATCGATTCGTTCTATAGTCAGATGACTATTTGGCTGATTATTCTGGAAGATTAAAGAACATCTATTTTTCCAGATCATCCATATAGTTATCATAAATTTATAAGCAAATTCCACAGAGTACAGATCAGATTAAGAAGAAGAATTGCCATCAAAGTTGAACCAACTTATCATACATGACATGAAAGTATTGTACTGACTTTGGATATTCCCTAGATTTATATTAACTCCAAGCCAGATAGACCTAGCATGAGGATAATCCATAAACAAATGTTCAGTAGATTCACAAACATAATTTCAAAGACTACAATGAATTTCAATTTCAGAATTATATCTAACAAGTTTATCCCTAGTTGGAAGAATGTCTTTCAGACATTTCCAAACAAACAATTGCACTTTATGTGAGAGTTTAGTGAACCAAAGCGTCTTCCAAGTAGACATAGGAACCTGAGATTGAACATTCCTATTATCATTAACCTCATTGCACAAAGTGTTGTATGTACTTTCCACATAAAATTCTCCTTTCCTATCAGGTTTCCATAGTAAGTTATCTTCACCAGTGGAAGGGATAGTCATGTCCAGAATTTTCCTAGCACAATCAAGGGGAAATAAATCATAAATGATTCTTAAATCCCAATCTCTACTGCCCGGAATAAAAAGATCACAAACAAACTTAAAATTAGAAAGGTTAGATAAACCAGAGATTAGTTCAGGTGGGTATTCATTCCAATAACCCAGCAATCTAACAAGATGTTAATTTTGGTACCACACCTAACAGCCCATATAGAGAACTATTTAATGGTTTTATTTATAGAGAATATACTTCTCTAGATCCAAGAACATTTATCCTCCAAACTATCCAGGTGAAGAAATTCTTTATCCTTACAATACTTGGCCTTTTCAATCTGGACCCACAGTTTATCCTGGGAAGTGCAAG
This sequence comes from Papaver californicum, assembly GCA_023531435.1. Lineage (NCBI taxonomy): Eukaryota > Viridiplantae > Streptophyta > Magnoliopsida > Ranunculales > Papaveraceae > Papaver > Papaver californicum. The sequence goes on from JAJJMC010030977.1 coordinate 953,460, forward strand.
CTTCCAGGCTAACTTACTAAGCAAGGCTTTATTAAAAAGTTCAAGATTTCTAAAAGCTAGCCCTTCTAAAGCCTTAGGTTTACTAAGATTATGCCAAGCAATGAATTTTATACCTTTTCCATCTTGGTGATTCCACCAAAAGTTTCTCTGAATGGTATTCGTTTTCTTAATCAAATCTTTAGGAATCTTAAAATTACTCATTTGATAAGAGGGAAGGGTATTAAGAACATGTTTTACCATAGTAGTTCTGCCAGCAATGTTAAGGGATTTACCCTTCCAGTTTTTAAGTCTACTATCAAAAGATTGAACAACAGGCTTAAAAGATTCATTTTTGTTTCTACCCAAAAGTAGAGGGACCCCTAAGTAAGTATCAGTATCTTTAATGATAGACATATTAAGGCTTTAGCAATGTCAACACATGCACCATCACTAAGATTCTTACTAAAATAAACACAATATTTATTAAAATAAGAAGATGACCTAAGTGAAGCCCAAAATTATGCAAAATACTCAAAATAGCCCTAACATTATGCATATCTTCCTTGGAGAAAATCAAAATATCATCAGCAAACATAAGGTGACAAACATAAGGGGCTCTTCTAGCAGCCTTAACCTCAGAAATAGCATGAGTATTTTCAGTATTCAATAAAGATCTCGACAAAAATTCCATAACAATAATAAAAAGATATGGGGACAAATGGTCTCCTTGTTTTAGACCCCTAGATGGAGTAAATTTTTGGCAGGGAAACCATTAAGAAGGATAAAATTTTTAGTAGTGGCAATACATTAATATATAAGACCACAAAATTTTTCATTAAACTCAAATTTTCTAAGAAGGCCCATAAGAAAAGGTCATTCCAGCATGTCAAAGGCTTTGGATAAGTCCAATTTAAGGGTCATGGTACCACTGAAACCTTCCTTATGCTTCATAGTGTGAATTAATTCATGAGCAACAACAATGTTATCATGAATTGATCTGTGAGGCACAAAAGTAGCTTGATATGGGGAAATCAAGTGCTTAAGGGAAGGCTTAATTCAGTTAGCCATAATTTTGGACACAACTTTGTAAGAGATATTACAAAGACCAATATGTCTAAAATTAGTAGGTGTTTTTTCTTCATTAAACTTGGGAATTAGAGATATAGAAGTTTTATTAAGGTTTTTAGGCATAAATTATCTAGTAAAAAAACTTTGAACCACCTCAACTAAGTATTTACCTACTATGTCCCACTGAGACTTATAAAAACCAACCTGGAACCCATCAAGTCCCGGAGAACTCCAAGCAGGCATAACATTCGCAATCCATTTAATATCATCACTGGTAGGAATTCTTAAAAGATCAACATTATCAGATTCAGTAATAACATTAGGAATCAAATCAAAAACATCATCAGTAATGAGAGGATTAAATGTGGAAATAACTTTACTAAAATGACTGGTAAGAAGATTTGCTATATCATCCCTTTCCTTAACCCACATACCATTACTATCACATAAAGCATCAATGTTATTTCTGAAAATTCTTCTGTTGGCTAAGGTATGAAAATATTTAGTATTATTGTCCATATCAGTAAGAAATTTATCACCAGACTTTTATTTATAAAATTCACCTTGAATATGAAACCATTTATCAAGTTCCTTATTAAGATAAACTATCCTATAATACTGAGTCACAGAAAAACCTTCCTTTTGAACATCATTCAGTTGAGTCTGGAGATTGTTTATGTTAACATTTATATCACCAAGCTCAATTTTATTCCACTGAGACAGTCTAATCCTAGTATTTTGTTGTTTTTGAGCAATAGGAAGGAGAACCATGGACATCTATGTTCCAGGAAAGTCTTACTTGATTATTAAAGTTATCATGGTCCATCCAGGTTTCAAAAAAATTGAAAGGTCTCCATAAAGATTTAGGCACAATATCATTAATTAGAAGGATATGACAATGATCAGAGGAAAATTGAGCAAGATGCAAAAGCTTAGCATTTTGAAAATTAATACACCAATCATTATTTCCTAAAGCCAAATCAATTCTAGCTTTCCTAATTCCTATCCCATACATATTACTAGACCAAGTGAAATCCCTTACCTCATAACCTAAATCCATAAGACCACAAATACTTACTTTATCATTAACCCATTTATTAGCAGTATCACTAGAATTGTAAATGAAAATTCAGATCACCTATAACAAGCCAAGGTTGTTGAATATTATTAGCTAATTATGCATAAAATTCCATTGAGATTTCTTAACATCAAGTATTTCATATTTGTTTTAATAGATAACTTAGTTTTGATTTTGTTAGTTTTTTTGTTCTTTAATTAACATCAATCTTGTGTATAATTATTTGTTGACAGTTGCATAGTAGATCATGATTTTGAATTAGATAAAAAAATTAAACCAGTTATAAAATTTATTTAGTTAGAGTTTCATAATTAGGGGTTTTGATTGATTCAGGGTTTTGGATGAATTGAGGATTTTGGATTGAATTGGACTTGAATTACTTGAAAATTCATACATTATGATCTGATGGGAGTAAATATGTCTTCGAGAACTCCATTGTATGTTAGAGTTTCATAATTAGGGGTTTGATAATTTGATTGAATTAGGGGTTTTGTTTGAACTAGAATTGGACTATTTGAAAATGCAAACAAATTGTGATCTGATGGGAGAAAGTATTGACGGTTGTAAAGTCTCTAACATGTAGACCATACATGAATCATGGGGTTTGGTCTACAATTGACTTTCTTAATTAGAATCCTTAGCTTAAACAAAGAATCAAGTTATTAGACTTGTTTTGTTTAGTCGTGTGTGTGTGTGTTTGTTTTTTTTAATTCTTACCTGCTATTGTGTTATGAGTGATATATATAGATGCCTGAACAGGACATAATTCGTTAGATATTGAACCTGAAAGCATATGTAATTTTTTTTCCTTAATTTTTAATTTTAGTCATTAATCAATCAATATGTAGTTCCATAAAAATATTAAACAGTCACTTTTATGTCATTTCACTATGAGAGGGAAGTCACTTCACCAGGTTGTAATGATATATATTTTTCCTCCTCCGCATACATCTCTAGAACAATCACTAACTAGTGACACTTGTCCTAGTTCATAAACATCTTTGAATCGTTGATCACTTTGATTATTTTGGATACCTTGCATATTCAAAAGGATTTGTCTTGGATATCAAAGATTATATTAATCATTTATGTTTTTATTTAATTTGTTTAATCAACTTCGTGTTTCTTTATCTACTTCCGGATGAAAAAATACGTAAATATGAGTTTTTTTTAACATATAAATCAAATCCACCATTTACACATGGTGGTACTCCCATTTTCATATGGTATATATGTTTAATCTGCTTCATTGGTAATTTATCTCATTGTCAAATCAATAAAATCTTTAAAATATTCCATATGATTCCATAAGTTATTTTCGAATATTTTTTTAGAGATTATTTTTTGGTTTCATATAATTTTCTTAATTTACGATCCAATATATATCCTTTTAGATCTTTATCTAAGATAAACGTATTCACATATTGTTCTAATTATGAGATAATATGTTCTTCAATACTGATCATTTATTGTCAACACAATATATCATGTGTTTGCATAGGCATTAGTCGATATGGCATGTTTTATTCTCTTTATCAATCTTCGTTAAAAATGTATAATTTTAACTCAAGTCTTTCGTTCTATCAATAATATTCAATTCCGAATGTTTTTTTGTTGTTTTAAAATAATATTCAATTTTGAATATATTATTTGTTATCTAAATATATTTTTTTTGCTAAAACCTTTAATTCTTTAAATATTTCCACATTCCTCGAGATTACGTCAATCCCACATTTTTTCTTTGAAATTTTTTCATCCAGTTCATGAACCTCGTGGAAGAAACCAGTGAAAAAAAAATCAAAACAATTTAATGATTTTTTATTAATTGCTTGAAAATTAGCCATAAAGTTAAGTAAGGTGGTTTGTGATCGAAGATTAAATGCAGCAGCAGATAATTAAAGTTTAAGCTACAAAGTTTAGGTTAGAAGATTCTTTCCAAGGGATTATTCAAGTTGTACACTGCAATTTTGTCCATTTCCAACTTGAGGGAGGGGTATTGGAATATATAGTTGTAGATGGTGTGTTTTTGTTAGGGAAAATAATAAAATACCATATTTGTGCTCAGACACCAAATCAAGAATTGTGTTAAACACAAAACATAGCTTCTTTTAGCTAAATTTAGCCTTGGCCACGTCAATTCTTGCTTAAGTAAGCAACCAATGAAATAAACATCCTTCATCCAACATCCAATGCGCAAGCAAATGGCCCAGAGGCCCAAAAAGGTGTTTTTACACCAAGCTCGTCAGGCGTAATTTTGTACTTCCATGTACAAAGTCGTGATATCAGAGAAATTGGTAATGAATCAATGGATGAGTTATATACCAAACTCCTCGTGTATAATTCCTCTACAACATACTAAAATATCACATCAATCGTACAAAATAGCTAAGAGATATGATAAAAACACTCAACTAAGTCACAGCTGAAAAATTCCTGAATTCTTCCCGACTTTTGTTTGTTTTGTCTTTTTTAGGCTCTGAATGAACTTGAAACTTAAATCCTTCCGCGAAGGAGACATCTGGTCTTTCGGGCATCAAAAGGTTGGGGTATATCATCGAAAACGGACTTCGTATGAATATTTTACCGTGTTTTCAACGAAAACCCTAAATCTGAATTCTTTGATGACGAAATTTCACAAGAAATCTCTCGTTCATCCAAGTCAAAGGGGATGATGCCCCCTTACCTTGTCCATCATAGGCGAGATAAAGCTTGTCCTTCTTAGTACAAAGCTTGTCCATCTTATGGTGGGTTTCGTATTGCTTTTATTTTTCTAAAAGCACTTTCAAAACATAAATTTAGTAATGTTTATTCATATTAGTGTTTGGTAAACTTTTTATACAAAGCACTTCCAAAATTTCCCAACTTTTAAAAGCTGGGGAGGAGGAGATTTTTAAATTTTAAAAAGAAGCTCTGGTCCCACATAATTTTCATATCTTATTTTTCTTTTCTATCCCTATTTTATTTTATAAATGACAAAATTCACCCTTAGATCTATATACCATTATTTTTTACTCCATGTATTTTATTTTTTAAATATTATTGTTTTTCATTTTCAAACTATATTTTATATACCATTTCAATGAATTTTTTAAATTTATCAACAATAAAAATAAGGGTAAATATTAAATAATTATTTAAATTTTAGTTTGAAAATTATACCTACAATAAGTAATTAATAAAAATAATATTTTTTAACAATAAAATAATAATATTTGTCAGTAAATTTAATATTATATAAATGTTTAAAAGTTAAAAAATTAATTATTTTTTAAATCCAATAAGCTTGAAGAAAACTATTTTCAGAGATATATATGTTTTTGTCATTTGCTACAACAACAATAGTTGAACCTAATATTTTACCAAACACAATTTGTTCACTTTTTTAATCAGCTTTAATTTTTAGTTACATTTTACCAAACGTTCAATTGCTTTTTTTACACAGCACAACACAACAACGCACATCAGAAAAGCGCTTTTATGAAACTCACAACAATACCAAACTAAGCCTTAGTCTCAAGACTAAGCATGTGCGTCTGCGTCTATAACAAACCCTAATTAATACTTTTAAACCTTAATTCTAAAAAGGGAAGTTCCTCTTGTCCCCAACGTGTGCGCCTTGTTAAGCTCGTGCATTTTTGTTTTAAGGCAAAACTCGTACGACTTTGCTCAAAGACCAAGCATGACTGAGCTTCTTGTTTCTTGTCAAATTTAGTATTTTACTATTTTACCCTCAACGAGTGAGGCTTAGCACAAAGAGCAAAAACATGAGCGTCTTGCTTCTTGTCCAATTTGGCATTTTACTCTTTTACCCTCAATATGTGAGACTTAACACAAAGATAAAAAACGTGAGTTCCTTGCCTCTTGGCCTAAACTTGGCGTCCTACTCTCCCTTTTAACGTGAATGTCTTAGTTGTGTTTCGATTATTTTACCCTGAACTTGTGTTTCTTAGCATACAAGCTTCAAAACCCTAATTTGCTCATCAAAAGCTATACTAGGTCTCACACATATGTTTTCACGTGAGGCCTCTCACATATATTTTTTATGTGTGGCCTCTCACACATACATTTTCACGTGAGGCCTCTCACATATATTTTTTTTATGTGTGGCCTCTCACACATATGTTTTCACGTGAGGCCTCTCACGTATATTTTTATGTGTGGCCTCCCACTCTGTTTTTACGTGAGGCCTCTCACATATATTTTTATGTGTGGCCTCACGCACATTTCCTCATGCTCATCAGCACACACTTATTTTTTTACAAAACAAGCAATGTCAATGTGATATTGACTAAGTTGGATACACTGCTCCTTATGCACAAATAAATACATATTTATTTTGTCTTTAGTCTATCAAGACTCATCAGCCTAGTCAAGCAAAACAATTCTTCAGTCAAAAGACTAAGTAAGTCTCATTCGACTTAATATTATTAGTAGTACTCAATACTACAAAATCTACACGAGACATCAAATGTCATGAAATGAGGATATTCACTAGGGTATTGGTATGGCGGTCTACGACATGTGGTGCAACAATGCACCCACTACAGAGAAGACTCTAGAAAGTTCGATTAACAGTTGTGTAGAGGAGTGGTAAGTTGAGCAACCGTCCATTCAACCTTAATCGAAGTGGAGAGCAATTGTCAACACCTTCTCCACCTGCTTCACTTCACCACTGCTCAACCATCGACATTTCTTCAGAGAAGAGGTCAGGTGAACAGTTAAAATAGCTATGACTATAAAATAGATTTCTTAATCTATTGAAAAAACAAGACAAGAAGACAAATGAAAAAGTCTAAATTGAACAATTCAAGTCGAACAACTCGATCATATCATCTTCTCACACAGAAAATTGTTCATAGTTATTCATACTTACTACATCCTACAGAGTTTGATACTCAGACCTCAACCTTCTCTCGTTTTCATCCCTAAGACCAACCCTTCTCCTTCTCCTTTGTGACTGAAGCAGAACTGGAACTGCCATTGCTTGGTTTAGGCCAGGATTGTATAAATTGATCTTTCAATCTAAACAAAGTACTTCAACAGTACAAATGTTTAAGGATTGATGAATTGTCACCTGCTCACCCCACTTTTCCTAAATTATCCCTCTATTCGTTTTTCGACACAAACATTTTGGCGACCACAGTGGGAGATTGATCTCTCAGTTGCAAGTCTTCAATATTTCAATCTCTTGAATTTTCTCATTTTCATAAGTGGTTGATCTTAGTTTAGATTCAATAACTAACTCTCAATACCAATTCTGCTATTATCAACGTTGGTGTTCCTGATACAGGATACTCTTGCCCAGACACAACAATCGACTATAACTACACCTGATTTGGTGGAGAGAGTCAGACCTGTTAGGAATGAAAAAACTTGTGAGACTTGTGCTAACAGACGACTCACTAGTAAAAAATACAACATGCAACCATCTGTAGGTGTTGTTACTGAAGGAGGTAAAGGAAAGCTTCAACACCGGAGCCACAACCCAAGCTTGCACTACCAGCACCGCTCAACATCAACAACAACTAAGGGAGGAGTCGGTCTCTCCTGACTTCCCCAGCTCTTATAAGTATGGATACATGATACACCATCAAGTTACCTCCGATTTAATATCCACCAACATAACAAGAAATGACAAAGCTCAGGAGAGTTCCACTTGGGGACTGAATAAGTACATAAAAAGCCTCTCATTGTCATGAGTGTCACCATGTATGGAGAACCTATAAATCAAACAGCTTAATCCATGATGGAACACATGTATGAGCTTCTCTACTGCTCGAAGGTACAACGCAGAGACATTTTTACTGCTCTCAACCATGCCGTACCTGTCACACGACTATCTTTTGAAAATGAAATATATCATGAACCTGCCCAGATAATGAGGGGAAAGAAAAGTGTGAATGGGGAATGCTCACACTACTTGTCTCAAATTAAGATACAAGATTCATTGAAATATTAATTGATGCAGGATGCTGTCAACATCATCCCTATCAATACAATCAAATCCTTATAGATACTCACCGAAGAAATAACATACTTACATCAATTGTTCGTTCCGTTAGCATACGATCACCTCAAGTCGTGTTTTCCTTCTCTCCTATTAGAAGATTGATGTACACATTCTATATCAATAGACACTAGCTTCCTCACCTTACAAAGCGGATATGTCCTCATATTACTCAGCCACAACCTACATCCAGCCATCATCATCGGAATTAAGGAATGTAATGGAACTATCACCAGTATAAATACACCATGAAACGTGAACGTAGCTACTGTGAATACGTACTGCTCTCTGGTCCTCAGAAGATGCATACTTCTAGTCTTCCGTCATCCGTGTAGAATGACAAAGACAATCACTTTTATTTTAAATGCAATGTTCAAGAGGAATGACCTATGAAATACAGAGTCGGTCATGCACCGACTCACACTTCTTGATATCCTCGACGCCAATGCCGACTTCGACTCCAACTTCCATCCAAGTTCTTGCTCCAGCCACATCGTATCAGCAACAACCAACAATGCAGAGAGACTCTGATATCTCTTTTGTTCTATACAAGAGGATTAATTTCTAAAAACATGATAACTCCTTCAAATGATATTATGTCTATTCTAGTGGTGGATTCATAATGGACTACACTTGGGGACTGAGGCTTCTCTTCCCCAACACATCAGAAGATTCACAATTTATGAAAGACTGATTATTCGAAGAAACAAATCGTTGATAAAAAGTTTGAATGAAGTTCATTCATCCCTTGAAGACTCAGTCATCAATTTTTTAATCAGAGTCAATTGGATCATTAGGTTCAACAAAAAATAAATTTCTAATTCAGTTAGGTTACTATTGTCAGCCACACATGCTTTCCGTGTGTCATCAAAGCCACCACCTCACCTCTGATCAACCTACAACACGGTCTGATCCACTGCTCCATTCGCTATCATCTACTGTCGTCACTTGCTCTACCTATTTTATGCTAAGGACGTCACTTACTTGAATTCTTCAGGAGAAACTTAGATTCTTATTGTTTATCTTCCAACCGTCCGCCAACGACAATTGTTACTAGTAGGGAAGTATAATTCAACACCCAAGATATATCTTTCGATATACTACATTCTAATGGAGCATCAAAAGCGGGATACTCAGATAGATCCAAGGTTCAGTTCTCACCTGTAATATGGATGTGCAATTTGTTCTAAGTAATGTAGTTGAAAACTTCATATCAACTTCAGTATCAAAAGATGTATACTCATGAGCAGAACATGGACTACTCCACCCCTATCAACGTTAGCTGCCTACCTTAGCTCGACGCCTATGCACCTGCATTTCCACTCTTGGGGGTACAACACACATAAAGTCGATAATAAAGCACACCTAAGATGGATTTTTGTCTACATCAAGAAAACTATTAGGGTTCATCACCAGCCTCTCCTGACTCTATCTCCCACCTTGATGCTACCAGTTATAACTTGAGTCATTATCTCAAATTCACCAGTGTTCCATCTCTTGTATATAACTACCTGCTACCGCCTGCAACTCCTTACAGCGTCAACTCCATGAAAAAGTCAGTCTTCATCGAATTCGAGTTCTTGGACGTCTCCAAGTGGTATACCCAAGCTATTGCATACTTAGTCTGATAACTCTGGAGAACGTACTTATGGGTGAGGAATTAGGCAATGTATCCTTCACAAAAGTTGTTCGTATATGTCTCTTCTACAACATACTGAAAGGGTGCGTCAATCGGATACCCGAGATAAGAGAGTTGACTCTTAACTAGAGTATATAGAATCTGAAATTTTACACGGGATTACTAATCACGGATGTTCAAGTATGATTTACCGACCTAGAAAACCCCAAATTAATTTATTCTTGATTCATATGATAGCTTAGCCTCTTGGCTTCAAATGTTGGGGTCGAACGCATCAATCCGAGTTTGTATGAGGATTCTATAGCTTTTTCCGTGAAACTATACATGTCTGAATTTTCTGACGAGGAGTCTTCGCAACAAGTTTCAGTTCATACAAGCTTGTATCTACCTCCTCAACTCATTCGAAGACTCATATACATAAACATAAATTCATGAAGGATCCTGAAAACCAATACACTTTCTCCAGAAGATGCAATACCACTTATCCATGGTCATCACATACATGTGAACCAAATTAGTATCATCCCTTTTGTCTCGTTGACAAACACCTCTTGACCGTTCAACACTTGGGGACTTGATCTCATTGGAAAGATCAATTCAACTTTAGCAACCTTAGAATCAAGTCAGTAACACTCAATGCCAGCACTGAGGATAGCAAGGCATGATCAACAGAGGCTTATCACACAAAGGTCATCATACAACCAGAAAACTTGCTCCTTATGTTGATCACATATAGAATGGGGCTACACCACTGCTTCTACCTGCTCTAACAACACTAGAATTCCAATCAGAGAAAAACAATGGAGTCAAAGTTTTCCTCCCAAGAGCAAACGATGCTAGCAAAGGAAAGAACCAACTGATGAGGGACGAACGCTCTCGTGCAACCAAAGTAGCAAGGCATGCAAGCTAGGGTTTAAAGACACTGTCAATGCAAATAAAATAGGAAGAAGTTGACATGGAACAAACCTCATCTATGAAGTGAAGAAAAATAATTGCACTGTTATTAAAGCCTCTATTACGAAAGGGTCTATAAAAACTGTTACGGAATCATGACTATAAGTATCGGTTTTTTCATAAACCTGTCGTTGTTGACAACATACAATAACATTTTCTAAATAAAACTGTCATTGGTAACTTAATTTCTTTTACTAAGGTGACAGTTTCTCTATAACTTTGTCATTGTTACTACTTACCGTAACATTTTCTTAAGAAAACTGTCATTAAAAACTTAACTTCTTAGACTAAGATGACAGTTTCTTCATAAACCTCTCATTATTGACAAATAACTGTAACATTTTCTTAAGAAAACTGTTATTAAAAACTTAACTTCTTAGACTAAGATGACAGTTTCTTCGTAAAC